>VXAA01006465.1:101736-182591 GCA_013399115.1 Anseranas semipalmata
TGCTAAAGCCAGTTGGGAGTGTTACAGTAATCTTGTCAGATGACTTGAATATCACAATTTCATCCAGAGATTCCTCTGTCGAAGCATCTTTCATGTTTGATTCGGTGTAGCTGTGAGTTTTGCTGCAGGCCTCCTGGACAGTTTCTTGACACTTGGACACATATAGGCAGTGTATTTCAGTGGATTCTTGACATCAATAACTAAACCCACCAGTGTAAAGATGGTTTGCAAATGAGTAGAGCTAGTTACTTCCTTAGAGCAAAACTGTAAAGTTTTTTATAATGGAAAGCACTCAAGGGCCGTATAGGGAGTTTAGATACGTTTCTAGCGTTCAGATGCCCTAGCACCAGCAGAGCACTTGGAGCAAATTTAGAGCACAATGAAGCACCAAGGTTGAAGCAGCTGCAAGAACAAGGACACTGGACAACCTCTGCATGCTATCTGACTTGGTGACTAAAACTCTTCTTCCTCCGCTTCCTTTTGTGGAATATTTTGTGTAGTGTTGCCTCTCCATTGCCAAGAAGCATGAAGAAAGGCTTACTCTGGGGCCGTGCACTCTAAGAGTCGTGCAGTCTTGCCGTGGAGGTGGAAGCAGAGAGAGTGGAACACTGTCCTCGTCACTGTTACTCAGTGGGGTGTCCCAGGGCCACACAAAATAGTGAAACTCCAAATAAAAGAGATCCTGAGAAGTCTAAGCGTATCCTGCTCTGTGTGAATTTGGCTGAGGTGTCTCACTAATTCTACCATGAGATTGACTTTTATGCCCTAGTTTTACTCTAAAGAACAGAACTGGCATTTTTGTTACTTCTGGCAGGCTGGAAATCGTGGTTACTCCAAATGGAAGGACAGTGGTGGAATCAGCTCTGGAGCAGAGTTTTTTCAGGCAGCTGAGGACATAGCATAAAAATACAATGGAGCTGTGTCAGATTGGTCCAAAAGTCTGGACTGCAGATGCTTGAGGAGGGAGTTTAACAAACATACTATGTTTTGAACGATCTGCCCCGCCTTCTGGCAGTCTCTGGATAATGGGCTGCCTAGATCAGAGGTTGCAACCGGACTGCTGTACCTGAGAGACCTGGACTCCAGGAATTCAGCTAATCCAGTTTTTAATCTGTTTATTTTTTCAGCTTCTGTAATGTCCCTTTGAGTTTCACAAGCCAGTTATGCAGTGTGTTCAAGAGTACCTCTTGTTTCTCCTAAACTTGCTACACCATTGTTTCCCTGGATGCCTCAATCTCACTGATAGGAAAAGCAGCAAACAATAGCTTCATATTCATCTTCCCCACTCGTGATCCTACAGACCTCCATTAAAATAATCCCTCTACCACCTCCTTTCCAAACTCAACTGTATCTATAGAGTCTCCTCTTAAAGCAATGACTTGATTATTTTTGACACCCCTCTTTTCTAGTCTGTATTCTTCTTGAGATGAAATGATAAGAACTGTGCTTGGAGCCTTGATGCCAGTGCACCAGGAACATAGATGGAGATGTAATAAGAATGCTACAGGTGAGGGCATCCAAAAATATTTTTCCAATGAATAAACACATACTTTAGAAACAGTAATCCCTGTTTGGGGATGGCTACTTACAGAGTCGAAAGGTCATCTTGGGAGATCTGAAATAACACAACTTTCTTATATTGTAGGTAAAGAAATATTAAATGTACAAAATAAAGGATGTTCTGAACTGCCTTTAAACTCCTTGTACTCAGATCAAGAAGCCCCAAAACTATTAAATACTTGAGTCAGTTATTAGGGACAGCTTTTTTATCTGCCATATCTTGACTTAAATTGAATGTGTCATATGGCATTAAGCAAAATGTGAGTTGTATCTTGCAAGACAGCATAACTCATAAATAGTGTAGCCATGATCCAGTTGATGGCTTACTTATAACCAGATGAATCTAATATCCTGCTTAGCTGTAGGGTATGTGATTTTTGTATATACTCCACACTCTTGTAATTGTTTGTTGTAGAAGATGGTGGATTTGCCAGTTGCCATGAACTCATTTTTTGCCTTAATGCCTTAATATAGATGAATATATTTTTAAGCGTTCTTTGAAATGTCTCTTATATTTTAGCAGTTTTCTGAATATAATTTTCCCATGGCAGAGAGAATCTGTGGAGAAAATGACTACAGGCCAAAATATTTATTGAATTACAGACTATTTATCACTGAGTTTATTTAAAAAGATCCATATGAGGCTTCAGATTTTTTGGCCAGAGATATACAACTAGATATGAAATTTCTTGTAAAGTAAACTACATCATAACAAATGTCTTTATTGAAATTCGCCCAGAAAGATGTAAAGGAGAATGCCAGGAAAAAAATATATTCTAACCTTAGTCTTATTTCTCAGTCAGGAGAGGAGACAAAAAGTGCGTTTCAGAAGTAGTGGAAAGGATTAATATGAAAAGTAACATTACGTCCATGTATATATATTTGATCTGAAATGCTTATTCATTCAAGAAATCAAAAAATAATTGTAACTTCTAGTTATTTGACACACATCTAAACAAAGCACTGGATATTGTAGAAATAATCCCATGAAATAGAAATAATAGTAATATTGTAGTTTTTCATATCTCAAAATAACAAATCTGAAAATATTCTGATCAGTTCATAGGCTTTTCATAAGTAACAGCATTAGCTAACATTAGAAACTGTTTTGTGGTTTATTACTAGGGCAGCTTTTATAAATGTCGTTAGAAATAAATCACCAAAACCATTTACTTGTCTTGAAAGTGGCAGAAAGGAATAACTGACAAAAAAATAGGAAGGTGTGCTTTAGACAACTTAACGATGTTTCAGAGAATGCCTTTACCATTAAAAAGCCATGGGAATCTCAAAGTTCTGATATAAACTACCATCAGTGCGTTGTTGTTTTTTTTTTAATTATTTTTAAAAGAAAAGCACTTGCAGTTAAATGTAGTGTAAAGTTGCACGCATGTGCAGACACAAATAGGAAGCATTTAAAATATGGAAGAGAATTCTGTCTTCCAAAGATAAGATTCCAGCTAATCTTAGCTTCCAGCTTGGCTTCTGGATACACCACAGCCCCTTATGTCAATAGGACCATGTAAAAACACCTTCCAGGTGAGTGTGAATTCCTGGATGCCTACCTTACCCTTATTTGGGTGTAACACCTATCAGTCAATGACATATATCAATGTTGGAAAAAGTGATACTGTATAGTTCATTTCTGTGCTAGAGAGAAAACCTGGAAAGCCTGGGGCTGGGAATTAGAAGTACCCACGGTGGGTTTCTCCTTTCACTTGCCCTTTTTACAACAAAGCATCCCCACATAAAACAAAACAAGAGGCCACCCTCTGCCCATTCCTCATGTAGAACATCCTTGCTCCTTGATTAATGGCACGTTTCCCTTTGATTTATAACCATGCCTTGATTCAGGTGGCATCAGAATAGTAAGGAAAAAAAATGAGAGTGAGGTTTATTAACAGGGAAACTGCATAGCACTGGCCTGCTATAAGCCACGCTGCGCGATTGGATTGAGACTGAGCTCTGCCCTTGTTGGGTTTTTCTGGTACAGCCTGGGTTTTGTGTCTCTCCTGGTGGGGAGAGGAAAGGGGCTGATATCCACATGGGGTGCAAACCCATTTCCTCTTTTCTTGCTGCTCTTAGCTGCAGCCTTGGACCATACACAGCCCTACAGCCAGCTTAGAGACAGGAACTCCTTCTGTGTGGCACAGGATACATTTTTAAGTGTTAACAAAAGAAAGCATGACAAAGAAGGCGAAAACAACAGTGGGAAAGAGGTAGGTTTTACCTCGGAAAGAAGGAGCTGCTTCAAATAGTATTTTGATCCCATTTTTGCCCAGACTCATGGGAGAAGGGCAGTAGCTGTCTGATCCTTCTCAAATTGCCTGGTGATAGTTTCACTGTTAAGGAGGCCCAGGCTTTTTTTAATGTCTGATAAGTCTTTCATGTATTTATTTATTTATCCGTTTGGTGTAATTAGTTACCTAGAAAACATTTAAAATCTGATATAATGACATGAGCAGCTGGCTTCATGCAGTTGAACTGTCTGCCTTTCTAAAGTTATAGCAGCAAGCGTGGCAGAGGACACGAGAAGCAGACAAGGCTGACAGCGCCAACTGCAGCTGGAAATGTTGCTTGCGCTGCTCTGCAGCCGATTGCCAGTGGAGACCGGTATTAGCAATTATGTATGGGCACGGCTGTCATTTGTAATGACAGCTTTAGCCTTGTGCTTTGCTTGCACTTAGCTAGACGTTTCCTTGCTATGGCAAGCAGGTTTTGTGCTTGTCACTGGTGTCCGCGTTATCTGTAGAAAAAAGCTTGGGAACAGGTCTGGGGGTGCCTTGTGGAGCCCCTGTGCTTTGTCATCCGCAGGCAGGCCCAATGCCTTAAGAGTTTTAGGACAGCTATTTGGACAGCTAATAGGACAGCTATTTGCACTGGTGCTGGGGTCCCCAGCGTTCCAGAGAGTTTGCAGGTGTAGCATTAGGTGCCTATGTGGGAATTACAGACTTGGAAAATCTAAAACTGATAGTTTTGGGAACAGATCTGGTTATAATGTATTTTAACCAGAATGAACTTAGCTGCTTATAATTTTCTTGGCTGAACTGAGAGGAAATAAGGCCAGAATAAGAGAGGAGAACAGGATTGGTTATTCACTGTTGCTAGTGTCGTTACTGCTGGTCTCAATTATGTTGGGTAGTGTTTTGATGCTCCAGAGGTAAATGCAAAACAGTAACGACTCTGACCCTGTGTTTCTTCCTGTTTGGAGATTACTCAGACCCACAAAATACTTTTAACATCAAATTATTCTTTTTTCATATGTGAATTCATTGTACGAAAAGAAGTGTGTTTATATACAACTTTGTGCCTTATTTATGATCTTTGCATTTCAGTCGAGTGTGTTTATTTTCATTATTTTTCTTAAAATACATGAAATCTGCAAAGTAACAAAGAAGGACACATGCCAAAAGTTTGCCTTCAATGCTTTTTTAGCTGGTGTTAATTTTTCAGCCGTTATTCAAGCAGCTGGCCAGGTCAGCAGAGTTCAAACACACTTCTTCTGTGCCACTTGCACTGAGTCTGCCACGAGGGAAGAGAATTCTGCAAATTATTAAGCATTTGGCAGTGCCTTCCAGTTGTGTTAGGTTATAACTGCATCAGTTGCATGATTAAGAGGAAGTGACAGGTAAGCAAAATGAGAACAAAAGGCTCATGCTGTTAGAAGCAAATGTCACCGTGTCATACATACTGTATACCAATACTTTCTCTAAACACACACACAAGAAAAAGAGGGAATGAGAGAGGGAACATCTACATCATGTGTTAATATGTGTTTGTGTGTGTATACGCTATTTGTGTGTTGTATACATTGACAGTACCTCATGTGTACATGGCTCTTTATGTGTGTGTAAACAAATGTGCCCATAGAATTGTGGCACAGGGAGTAACGGTGTGCTGGAGACAGAGCCATCGTATGGCCCATTGGTCTGTTTACTAGCCTGCAGTTTTCTGTATAGGCATTTTGGACTTTTTTTTTTTCAGTGAAATGGGTTTTGGAAAGGTATTTATCAAATTTCTGAAGGTTTTGTTTCTCTTTTCTTACAACCTTTTGTGAATCCAAGTAAAATGAGGAGGTATTCCTTACTTCTAGTACTACCAGAAGTATTAACTCTACAATGAGTAGAAATGACTGCATTTCTTTCATATCATTTCATAACACTTTTTTTTTAAGTTGAAAGTTCTGCAAATAAAAGAGCTTTCATGAATGTCCAGTGAGTGTGACACTTAGTTTTATAGATGTTAGTTTATAACGCAGGCAAGGCGATGGAGATATCTTAAGCTGGCAAAGCTGCCTCTCTCTGCTAAGAGTTAGCTGGCTGTGCTCACAACTTGGAGTGAATTTGAGAGACAGAAGCCTGCCAACCCATTTTTGGGTGCATGGAGAAAAGTGAAGTTGTGTGAAAGCCTGCACCCTGACTGACCAAAGTAAGCGTCTCCTTGTTATGCTGATCCATGGCTGGGGGAAACAGTGTGCTCTTCATCTGTTGTTTCAGAATCACTCATGCCAAGCCTACAGGCTGCTTTCAAAAAATATCCACTTGGCTGAGAGCCACAGGACATGCCATATTTTCAGTTGCAGAAGAGGCAGAAGGTTTACTGGAGACCCCGCCGTTACCTTGCCAGGTGAGACTTGAGCTGAATGTGTAAGAGGGCAAACTGGTGCTGTTGGTTTCCTGCTTGTATCCCTCCTCCTGTACTTTGGGCTTTTTAATTAACTAGGAGAAAAGTGGTAGAACCTGGGTTTCAGCCCTCCAGTTACCCATGTATCCATGTCAGTATGGTTCCAAATAACGGCATGTGGGGTTGAGGGGAGAGTTCAGTTTATATTTTAAAAATATCAGCACATACAGATCTGCACATATGCATAGCATATATGAATGAAAGTGAAAACATGAAAAAGCACAGATTGCAAGTTGAGCATTGAAAGTAAAACAATGTCCAGGAGATAAGATCATCTTAAGTAACATTAATTCCCCTGTCTGTTTCTAACCAGTACTGTCATGCACTGTTAATGGTCACATTCACAGAAGGAGTGGGCTTTAATATTCGAGATTCAAATGAGACACTCGTAAATCCTAAAGAAGAGTGTAATTTTGCATCCTGGAGATGCCCAAGTTAAGTAAATTCAGAAAATATATTGACTAGCCTGAGCCTGTCTCATCATATTTCCACAGGTATAAAATGAAAATGCCATTCAGCTTTCCTGCTACAATATATAAAAGTTAAATCTACGTATATCATTCACTCATAGGACCTTTGGAGGTAGATTTCCTGTGTTGGTAACAGTAGTCAAAAGCTTTACGTTGCTGATGGATAGGGCATTTTCATTTCTGCATATTTATAGTAATAAACCCACAGAAAGTCAGAGCGAACACCTCCCATTTTGCGACTACTTAACATGTGTGCAAACACTGGTGAGAACGGGCTGTTGCTTTTATTTCACTACCAAAAAATTATTTTCTTACAAATTTGCTTTTTCAATTTTCTTGTCATGTGACCAGAAAATCAAGACTGATGAAATCTCAAGTGGCCAAGGAGAAAAATCTTCACTAATTTTATTAAAAAAGGAGAGATGACAGATGTTTAGTATTAGCATACCTGCCTGTGGATGGTTTAAAGCTAGCTCGAGTGCCTGACACAGAGGCACCAGAGCTGGTCAGCCAAGCTGTCAGGAATACATTTCTGGCTGCAGTTGAAGTTGGTATCTGAGCTTCTCTTTATTTCACTGGAGCCAGTATTTCGCCCGGGTGTCTGACTCTGCAACTTCATATCTTGGGATGCTTTATTGATTAATATTGTACAAGCTATGTGTATCTTTTTTTTTTTTCTTTTTCTAGCAAGCATACCTGTACAAGTCAAATATTAATGCCTAGGGTATTCTGTAAATAGCATTCATAATCCCTCTCTGAAGCAACTTTCTGTGAAGCCATTTTCCACTCTGTTTCTCGGAGAAAAACAAATATATAACAGAACTCTGAAACTCCTTTCCAATATTTCATTTGCTGGCTTTCAAGCGTCATCCTGGGAGCAATGAGACAAGAAAAGAGTCTTTTCTTCCTTCAAGGTCTGCAGTGAACAGTGTAAAGCCATGCACAATGGATTTGGAAGAAGTTTTATATATTATGACAAGCGAGTGCATCTCCAGGGTACTCTGCTGTTGTGGAATGTAGTTATAAGCCAAACCATCCATTAAGTCACTGAATGTGGTAAAATTTCTCAGGTTCTTAGAGATGAAAAGCACGTGAAGAGACACTCTTGACTCAGTTCTTATGAATGCGATGAAGTAAGGTTATCAGCCTAAATTGTCCCTATTAATCAACAGTGTAGCCTTGCAATGATAGCCCCTGTGAATCTGTGGAGCTTTGGGACTGAGTTGGGTGGAAGGAGTCTGACTGACAGTTTTAGGGTCATGGGGAGGTGTTCACATGGTTAGGAAACGCTTGATTATGATACTGTTTCTACATGGAGAGAGAAAGGGTTTTTATTTACTTGTTTGTTTGCCCCTACCTCCCCCTCCCCAGTTTTCATCTTACTAAGTCCTGAAATTCAGCCTTTCAGAATTTGTCACGTCAACCAAGGGAGGGCATGGCTCTCCGGCAGTATTATTTGTATCATGCCAAAAATGATTTAGCTTTGGTGTACCTGCAGTGATGTACATCCTCACGTTCATACATCCATACCTTCACCTTAACTTCCAATAGACTGATAAAGACACATAAAATGAGGAGAATGAGCCACCTTCTCACTGATAATCAGAGGCCAATACTGCTTTCAGTACTTTTACTTACAATGCCTGTCATCCAAGGGATAGCAAGTACTTTTTTTAATATATATTTTTTTAATTTCTTGTCAGTGTTTGTGTACTTGTCTGGGTACTTTTCATACCTGTGATCTACTGTCTAGATTATGTCCTTGACTTCAGAAGTTGTCTTTTGTTAATTAGCTTTCATAGGAAAGGGAAAATTTTCATAAAAAGATTGCAAAGTTAATTAAGGATGAGAAACAAAATAAAAAGAAATTGCAACAGCCTAACTAAGGAGACAGAAAAGACATGCCATGCAAAAACAGTATCAAAAAATATGAGAATTCTTAGCAAAAGTGCATTTCAGTAATTAAAATGGCTCGCCATTAAACCACATCTCTGGAAAATTTTAAAATAGGCAGCATGAAAAAAAAAAAAAAAATGTGGAGGGGATTATTTCTCTACTGGGCAGATCTTCATTATAAGGAATCTTTTCTGTGTGCATTTATGTCCAGTGTCTTTCCAGAAGGATTCAGTAATTCCTGTCCTGGCAAAATTTGCTATTTGGTTTTGGGTACTCTTGGAGAGAGGTGAAAGAGTTAAAACAAAGAAACAATACAGTCAAGTATTTGGAGTTAATAACACCAGAAAATGGGAGGCTGCTAAACTCCGTGCCCAAACCTTAATCTTGGTGAGAGGCAAGACTTGGAGGTCACTTTTGCTTACTACTAGTTTTTATACTAAATAGTCTACACTGGGAGCTATAGAAGGAGATAGCAAAAAAGTATGCAAGGCAGGGACTGGAGGTAAATCCCACTGTGTCTCATGTGACATTGCTGCAAGACATGATCTGCAGTAGTAAAATGGCCTGCAGATGCCATAACTTGCTTCAGCACATGACATCCAATTTTGCAAGGTCTAATGACAGGCACAGAATTAACTTGGGCTGCTGCTATAGGCATTCCTGGGAGCTGCTTACAAGTTCCAGCAGCATGTCAAGATGTTTGCCTCATCTTTTTAAAAAGTGAAATAGCCATCAGCATTGGCATTTGAAAGAGCATTAATAAATTCAGGTAGAAACTGAACTGCCATTTCAGTATTTTCCCTTGTATCCAAAGTTAAATGTTACTTACTGTTTGTTTATTTATTTATTACTGAATTCTAGTGTCAAGTCACTGAAGACGGGGAGTATATAGTATATGCATAAGATTTTTATAGACATTCATTAGGGTTCTCTTTAAATGAACACAAAAACAATGGAGTTAATTTTGGTAACCAATCACATGTTTCTGTGGTCAGATGTTTCTGTTATCTTTAAAATTCTATAGGTGGGATCTAGTTCTCTTAAACTCTGTGGTGTGACTCAGAAGTCCTATGAAGTTATTTTGTTTTCAGTTTTACAGGGCTGTTCTGTAAAGTGTTACATTTAAGAGATGAATGCTTTGGAGAAGATCTTATCCTCAGGTAACTGTTCCCATCAGTGCAATTACTGTTTTCTATATAGCACTCATGTATAATTTTCTCTTCTGATCTGATTTTTTTTTTTAAACAAAAACTCAAGTCTCTTTTCCTAAAGAATAGTGCAAAGTAATCCAAAAGAAGGCCTCACGATACTTTTTTGCATCCACTGTAATGAATCCTGATTAGGAACCTGTGCAATGATGTTATCCTGATTGGCAGGAAATTGGTGAAGGAAATAACCAATTTTCAATCAGCTTAATTGGTTGCTCAGGAGGTTTGAAATCTAGAGAAATGGCATTGCATCTTCTGCAGATGTGTTAAAAGATTCTTCTGGAATAACAAAAGAGATTTAGGGTGAGAATTGCACGTTTCAAAAAAGTATGAGAGGTTGTTCGTAGAAAAGTCATGTCTCAGGTATTTTAAAAATCATCAGTGCTGTGGTATTTCAGTCATTATTAAAACTCAGTAAGTCCACATTTTATAAAAGGTGTCTTAAAAGAACCAACAACTGCAACCCCCTGCCCAACAAAGAAGATTCTTCATTGGCATTCATAGGTTTTGAGTACATTTTATATTTGTTTAATGGGGATTCAGTTCTGTACTACTAATCCACTCTGGAGTGCTACCCAAGAACCTAGTTCACCCCATCTTCAGCTCAGCATTAGGACATGCTGTTTATATTACACCACCATTAAGCAGTCCAACTCACAGTTGAAAGTGGTGATGAGGTAGGAGGAGAGCAAATGGGAATGGAAAAGCCACTCTGTCCCACAGAACGTAATCCATGTGGTAACATGGTCTGGTCCTGAACTGGCTGTAAATCAGGTGAAGTCCTTGATGTCAAAGTCTGGGCTAGCTTATCCAGCAGGGTAACTTTGTAGTTCATTGTGTATTGTGAATGCGTGGCCTGATGTTGTCCCGTTCTAACCTGATTGCACTTGATAAATAAATAAATGAAGAAATAGTAAATAAATTCCAATACAAGACAAGTGTAGCTCTTACTGGTTTACCTGTGTTTCAAAAGTGTATCAAGAATAGAAATGGGACTACCTTCACTACTAAACATGTCAGTCAGAACCAATTCTGCTGAAGTTTTTCCTGCTTTACATTTTTCTGTGAATTGAAGGGAGGCCAAAGCTGTCTTTTTGAAGAAGCTAGTGACTTCACTGCAGTAAAGCTCGGCAGCACAGCTGATTGTGTGGCACCACCACCAGTTAAGACCTAGCTGTATAATAATGGAGCAGATTTGCCACTTCCCTACCTTTGAATTGTGAAATTGCAATTGTGTATGCATGTCCCAGAGGAGAATGTTGCTGGATATCCATGGCTGTATGCACATATCCTTGCACATTCTTGCACTTTAGATTCTCCTCCCTTAAATCAGACAAGACATGAAATGGCCATGCCGTAGCTGAGCATAAAACATTTTTGCATCGCTGTGCTTTCCTTATCACCTTGAGCTGTCCATTCAAATGTAAAGAGAAGTTTCACTACCCACCTTCTAAAATTATAGTTTCAATCTATTAAGAGAAAGAGGCTCAAAATCCTTTTGAGAGTATAAATAGCACAGAATGCTTTGATTCATATCTGTGTGCTGGAAGTTTCACACATCAAGTAAAATACCGTGAATACATCATTATTTTGACAGTTTTGTGAAAAAGGAGGCAAGAGGATTGCATTGCGTGGATTTAATTTCTGCAGTTTTACAGCTTTGTGTTTTGCAAAAGAATCAAATCCTGCCATCAGTGCAGAGCAGGTGGTAAACTGAAGGGCAAAGTGGAGATACTATATAAAGGCCTGTCAAATCTTGTACTTGGAGTGCGAGCCCCCATCAAGGGCTCCCCAGCCAGAGCTCCTGTGTCTTGCACCTTCTCAGAATAGTACCTTTTGTATTTTTTTCAGGCTCAGCACTTCCCCAGCTGCAACAGGGGGTCACAGAAAAGGAGAGGCTAGATAGCAAGAAGAGAGTTTCCCACCAGGACCATAACAGGTGAAAGCAAACAGACACAATTTCCCTACTGCAAGATATTGGGATTTCCACCACTACTATGCCAGCTGATGTGGGGATTTCATAGGCCAGCATTCAGGTTAGCTGAAAATCCATCTGTAGGTGCCAGGGTCATGTCAGAGCAGAAATCAACTCCTCGTGATAAACAGCAAGAGTTTGCAGGGGGCCTGAGAAGAGAATGCAGTGGGGAAAAGCTGAAGTCCTGAAGACATACAGGCAAGCTCTCAGTTTTCCACATTGCTGGTACCACTGTTGGGAATGTTCTTTAGCATAAAGATAAATTTGAGTGTGTAACGCAATAGGGTGAGGGTCCCATGGACAAGAAGTAACATCCCACCTGCAGTCAAGCAGTTTATGTTGATGTAGGTGGAAGGAGACTGGGAAAAGAGTCCTTTGCTTCTCTGAGCAGCAGTATCCTCCCTTGTTCTTGTGTCCCTATGATTGTTAACCTTTACCACCCAGTCATGCAACTTGTTTTTAGAAAAATCTTAACTTTTAATGTAGAAGGGCACTTCATTTTCTTCATATTTCCTTTTGAGTCATTGATTTGGGTTTCTCTTTGTAATTACAGAACGAGAAATACACTTCTAGAAAGCAGAGGCCTTTTTTTTTTTCCTCTCTGTCTCTCCTACCCCGTGACTCCAGGGCCTGAGCCTTTAAAAAAATAACAGTTATGTGCACATAGTTGATTAGGGTTGTTAACATAACCTTCTTCATCTTTTGCTCCCAGTTGCCATGATTTCCTGTTCCCCTTGATATGGGATAATGTAGGATTTTAGCAAGCATGTCCTCCCTTGTGGAGCAGAAACATGACCTTGGCTTTGACATTGCCTTCAAAGTATTTATATATTCACCAACATTTATATTCAAAGTATTTATATATTCACTAGTATTTCACTGGTGGTATTTCAATATTTTTGCTCCCATGGCCAGCATAACACAAAAATTGCATGGATAATGCAAAATCATAATTAAAACTAAAAGCAAACTGAATTTTTGTCAAAGCTCAGAAAACTTTCCAGTAAAGTTCACATTTTTATGGGCTTGTTATTTTGTACAAATCCATTTTCTTCTTTCCTGTCACATCTCAAGACCTTTTTATAAGGAATCACCGTCTCTTTTCCCCCTAATTTAAATTCTGCTCTATCTCTTTGGAATATTAGGTATGGCTTAGCGGTGAAATTATTTTAATGATGTGGCTGAGTGCTCGTATATATTCAGGCAAGCAAACATAAAATGATCATTCTTTATATTAAGGGTCCATCTATAGTTTAGAAAGGTAATAAATGATAGATTGAAGGCATAGATGGCTCCAGTAGTGGCTGGTGTGTATTACAGAGGTTATTAGCTCATCAGTTGAAGGTATTGTAGATGGCTGCAAGCCAAGCTTACAAACAACCTATGCAATGAATGGACTCCATAACAATTGATTAACTGTGTATTAACATGCAGATTAACCCTTTATCAACTGTTTATAAAATATATATGAATGGCACCCAAATAGCAAGCATGGACATAAAACGAGACACTAAATTTTCTTATGAAGGGCAGTTCATCTGCTCTTATTTTTATTTAAACATGGAATGTGATTTGCAAGGGTGCCTATGCCACCTGAGATTGAAGTCTATTTTAGAAGTGTCATCGTGCAGTGCTTGTCTCATTTCCAATCAGGACTAGGCCTCTAAATCACTTGCGCAGTCCTGAATGTATTGCTGTGCTTTTTTTTTTTTTTTTTAATCATTTTATCATTAGAGTTTCTATTTTAAACGCACACTTTTTCCCAGGGTGTGAGGGAAGGGGAGGGAGCTCTGAAGCTCCAGAGTCTGTTCAATGTCTGGGCTCTCACTGAAAGGAGGACTGGAGTTTAAGTTGTATTTTTGCAATTACATTTCTTTCGTATTCAGAGATCAGTTACTCTCATGCTTAGTCATACTAGAAAAAGCTCTGTTGAATTGGCTGGGACAAAACCATATGGTTTGTGTTAAGGAACCTTTGAGTTGTGCCTCTACATGGGTACCCTTCTTCAGTTTGGTGCAATGTAGCTCAAAAGACAAGAAGTCCCTGGTGTATGTGCTACCAAGAAAATATGAGGCACATGCATCTCTGATGTACTGTGACCCAAGATGGGCAATCTCATCTTGAAAACAAAAGGTCTGCAGAGATTTTACCACTTGTTCCCAGTGGCTATAGATTCTAGTAGTTCCTTTCCATAGACATATATCATCATCCTCTTCCTGCACTCAATGGTAACAGTAATGCTAATAACTGAAAGAACAAAGTCAGAATGAAAGCTGTAGAGCTAACAAAATACAATAGTTATCTTTTCAAAGACCGTTACCCATAATTTTCCTAAGGAAACAGAGGAGCCTTAGGTACAGGGTTTGGGGGTTCTCATCCTTTAGCCTGTTACTGGGCTTTGGAAAAGTGGGCATCAAAGAATTGCTAGAAGTGAGGCAGGGAAGGAGCTTAGGTAGTCCAGTCTGTCTGCTGCCTGGACAGAGCTAGACATGCCTCAGCTGCTCCTAAGAGCTGCCAGATAGCTGTTTTGAAGGTGAGTGGGAGAGACTGCAGCTTCCTCTTGTAGCATAGTCCAGTGCTTTACTGCTAACAAGTATTTTTTCCTTTGAAATGCGAGTGTTTCTTGTTACAGCTTAAGCCTGTTCTTTTTTTCCTATCCACCCTGGAAGGGGAGAACAGATTGCTCCCTTCCTTTTTTCTGCAACCCTTTATGTGTTTGATTACTGTTGTTATATCTCCCCTTAGTCTTCTGTCTACTTTTAGTAGTTGTACTTGTTTCATGGCTTCATCTTTTCCAGCAGGTAAATTCCGTTACATAAATTGACTTTGGATCAGGCCCTTTTAGAGCAGCAGATAGTTGAGATAGTTGCTAAATAAAGCTCTGTATTGAAAACATCGTTTTAAGTCGTTCAGATGTTGTATATTAGGAAGGCAAGCATGTTTTACTTAAAATCATGCTTAATGTGAAGTGTCATTTGCAAGAAAGA
Source organism: Anseranas semipalmata (assembly GCA_013399115.1). Classification (NCBI taxonomy): domain Eukaryota; kingdom Metazoa; phylum Chordata; class Aves; order Anseriformes; family Anseranatidae; genus Anseranas; species Anseranas semipalmata. Next base: position 116,513 of record VXAA01006465.1, read on the forward strand.
AGGTTACATCCAAGCTGCTTACAATCATTATATCTCTTTAGTTACCCAGCCCTATTTTCTCTATCAGTGTGCAACTATTGATGGTTCTTCAGCAACCAACACTGTAGCTTTTTCTTAAATTATCATAAAATAATATTCTATTGACTGGGGGCAATAAATCCAGAAGACTACAGTGTTAAAACTTTGGGTGTTATGGTTGTTTTTGTTTTTTATTTTTATTTATTCATTTATTTGCTAACGAAGTTGTTTATCATCAGAGGTTTGCAATAATGGCTCTAGAAAGCATTGATTATTTTTCTGCCTTCACTTAAATTTATAAATTTAGTTTAGCAGGGAATGAGAAAGAGTAAAGCAAAGGTATGAAGGGTCTAAATGACCCCGGGTAGTTTTACTGATTTGTTTTGCCTTGTGTTCTCTCTCACACTTTATATAGGTCTAGATTTAGAAAAAAAACAAAACCAAAAAACTGAATAAATGGAAAACAATACAGTTTCTTCATTTATTTTGCTAATTTCTTTATAGCATAGAGAAATGGGAACAAAGTCATGGTTGTGTAAATCTTGGCAGAGGAGAGGACTGGGTTTGATATTATGTGGCAGAAGAGATGAAGGATCCTTGTGGTTCATGAGCAGCCATCTTTTCTCTTGGCATGGCTGTGTGGAAGACAGAGGATGCAGTGAGCTGTTTGACCCCAGTTTTGCAGCTGAGAAGGACACACTTGTGTGCCTTGTCCTGGCTGCTGCTGTCTGGTGGAGGTGGGCCCACCCCACCACGACAGAGCAGAGAGACCTAGCTGGGGAGCATGGTCTGCTGGGAGAGGCTGCCGGTACGCAGGGAAAGAGCAGGGCAGCAGAGGCAGAGAGGCCCGGGGTGTGTGGAAAGAAAAAGGACTTGTGAGGTGTTTTCCTGTGCCAAGAAACTTCTTAAGTTGTTGATTTGGAGTGATGCAGACTCATGCAACTAAAATTCATGAGTCCCAAGACCAGTTTCCAGATTGATATGTTCGATTTTTCTTTTATTACAAATGTACCACGTTTTGTAGGGGATATCAATAGCCTATATATTATTTTGAGTGAACACATATAGAGGTATTTTCTGAACAAAACTGCTTCCTTCATTCCCAAAGGCTGAAAAGCATACTCTTCTTAGTAGGCAGTCCTTAGGCCTAGAGAGTTCAGGAGAAGGTGAGGCTGAATAAGTTTTTCAGACAAAGCTGGGCATGGTTGTAAGTTGCAGAGACAGCAGGGAGAGAGGATTCTGTAAACTGGAATAAAATTAAAAAAAAAGAAAAAGAAAAATAGGTTTATTTAGTTTGAATCCATGGTTGTACTGTGAGAACTTAGCAATTCACGTTCCCGTTGTCTTCTGTGCTGAGAGTAAATTAATGTCTCCAGAACCAGGCTTAAATTGCCTTCAGATAAGCACTTGGAGGACAGTTTGCTAATCCCCTTCTGTCAGAGTTAGTTTTTTTGCCTGTGATATTTTTTTTAGAAATTCTCACGGATACTCATCTCTGAGAAGCTCTAGATGAGATGGGTTGCCAAGTGCCTATGGAGTAGGTCCTCTTGAAAGCACCTTATGAGCACAGGGTTTGATAGCTATGTGAGTGATACCTCTGATCTTCTGCTTGCCAAGTGATTCAGAAGAAGGAGAAAGGGTTGATTTCTCCAGTAATGGAGGTGGATTGCACAAAATCAGTGACGCACAAATGATAAGCAGGGAAGATTCTAGATGTGAATTGTTGTTCAGGTTACAGGAATTTTGCTCAAACTTCGCTTCTTTCTGTCTTTCCTCATCAACATTAATAAACCAGGCAGTAGAGCATTTGGTAAGTAATGGAAATGAAGTTGTGTATCCTGCAGACGTCTGCCTTGTGGCTACTTGAGAGCTCCAAGTCGGAACATTTTGTGAAGTGAGGGTATTTGGTGCTGTGGAGCCTCTGCTGTCCATTAAGACACAAGCACAATGCCGGCTGTATTGAGTTCCATTTAATTTTGTCTAACTTAGATTGTCTTTGAGACTTCTCCCACTTTGTTGGATTTGATTACAGTTGATCAGATGTTTAAAAAGCTGAGGAGAGGTAATAGGCATACATACAACCCTGTTTACCTGAGTGAATGTCACTTCCTTAGGAGAACAGGCTAAAAACATTAGGCTTGTCATCTTTTATACCTGGCTTGCCTTTACAGTGGTCTAGCAGAGGAGTATCTGTGTGCTGATGGAGGTGGGAATGAGTTCTATTATATGTTTAAAACCTCAGAGATTTGGGAACATTTGGAAGTTATTAGCTTAGGTTTGCCTTGTACATTCAGTTTCCCCCATCCAGATCAAGCCTGAAACAATTTGGCATGTGCTCCTGATCCTCTGCTATTGATGGATGCCATTTAGTGAAACATTTGTGTGATATTTTGAGCAGAATAAATGTATACTTGAGTCCTTTTAGAGGCCTTGACTTTGGATTTTTTCCAGAAATGTAGTCTTGCTGCTGTTCTTAGCTCACATCACAGTTGTTATTTCCCACATGGTATGTCATGAGGTCACGGTGCTGTTTATTTAGAAGGGCCTTTGCTGTGGCCTGCAACTTCTCCCTGCCTGCTGTGCAAGCACCGAGAAAGGCAGGGACATGAGAGCCTCCCAGCGCCATCCCCTGCTTCTGCAAATTTCCAGGTAGGCTGTGAAACACGTGCTAAATGAGAGCTGTAGAGAAGCGTACTCGCACCCTGGGTCCCTGCTGCTGGAGGGGAAACATCTTAGAGAGCAGATGGTGCTGAAATGATCTACAGGTGAGCAATTCGTAAACACAGCTAACATGTACAGGATGGGGCGGAGGTGTAGCGTAGCTCCTCGTGCTGTGCTGAGGAAAGGTAGGCCTTGTTGGATTTGCTCTAGCCATTCAGACCCCTGTAACAAGATGCAGTGGGCTGAGAAGGGCTTTTGAATATGCAGCAGTGCATGGCTGCACTGTAGTTTTGTGTGGAAAAGAATATTCTCCTCTGGAGTCCCAGGCTTACAGAGCAGGGCCTCTCGCGATGTGCCAGGCCCACTCTCTACAATGGCTGGAGGAATGGCTTGACTCCCTTTTGGGGCTGGCTGAAGGCAGTTGGGGAGAGCAATACTGGCCTTTCTTGAACATGCAAGCTGTAATTATGTCTATCAGGAGAGAGGCCTGCTGAGTCTCCTGTATGCCCACCTAAGCACCAGGCAGGATCTGTCCCTAAATGAACTGATCTTTATCTGGCTGTTTACAGCTCTTGTGCTATGCTCGTTATTTATTTAATGAAACATTCCAGTAAAATAGAACAGCCATTCATAAGCCCCTGACAACAAACAATCATGAAAATTGCCTTTGAATTTCCCTAATTTGCTTGAAAGAGTCAGAACAATGGGAGAGAATAATTGCAGTTATTAAAAGAAATTGCTGCAGGCAAAATATAACCCATTTTAAAACTCATATCCAGGAAAACAGAAAGGGGGGCAAAAAGAAGAGCTGCCCAGTAAGATGCCTTGTGCTCCCAGCCTCCTTTTGTCTGTGTAATGAGAGACTTCACCTTGCTCTTTTCTCGAGCACTGTTACTTACAGGGAAAATCAAAGCATTTAGTGTCAGCATAGTCAAGCTGTGTGCGGCAGCGCCTCGCCTGGCAAAGCCGTGGGAAAGCTGTTTTCTTCCAGTCTGCTTCATGCCAATGCAGAACTATCCCTCTCTGGAAGCTAAGTGTATTGGAAACCAATATGAAGAAAAAGCACTCTAGCATAAACTACTGTACAGAGAGGACTTAAACTCCTTCCTGGGCCTCAGCTGGGTTGCTTGTAAAACTAGGAGGCTTGTAGTATTTTCAAAAGAGCACAACTGGCTTTTAGTGTCACATAACCCTTAATGAGTTTTGTGTTCCTTAGTCATTTAGGGCCAGGTTTTATTTATTTAGTTATTTGGGTGCCTAAAGATGTATCTATAGAGTCCCTGGGGATTCCCACTGGCTGGTTCTAGCCTGGCTGACTTTGCACATGAGGAGAGGTGAGGAGCTGCTGTCAGCCCTTGGCTGTACAGAAAACCCCCAAGTAATTCCAGAAACAAATAGGACTTTGACTTTTGTGTGCCTAACTTCCTTGTAAAAGTAAGAGTCACGCTCCTGAATCAGTTAAACACTGCAGCAGTAGGCAAAGTGATGCTTAAGTACTTGTAAAACTTGTGCCTGAGAAACCAGATGGCATTGTAAGAGGAACCCATGCTTAACACAAACCACATGCTTTTGTCCCAGCCAATTCAATAGGGCTTTGTCCAGTATTACTGAGCATGGGGGTAACTATCCTCTCTGAGTACAAATGAAATCTATTTGGCTCTCCCTCCATTTTATAAGGAGATAACAGAACAAAGGATTGCTGCAATTTGAGGGCATGAACCCTCATTTTCTCTCCAGTCCACCTAAATAGAAAAGAATTTCTTATTGGCCTGTGATCTTCCCTTCTGCAAGTCAAAGCCCTTTGAGTTCCCGCTGCAAGTAATGGCAGTTTACTCGCAATTTTTCAGCTGCATATGATACCCCAAATTGGCCCTCCTGTTGTAATGAAAAGCAGCCTGCCAACACGGAGGTCCTTCCAAAGAAGCCAGGCTTTTGTAAGAGGGGAGAGCGCAACTGTGGTAATACTCCTGCATCGCAGTTTCACTTCATGCTTCGCCACAGGAGCAAAACAAGTCAGCGTAGACCACTGTAAAGTGTTTATGAATGTCGCTTTCTGACAAAAATGATTGTCAGGCAGTGACTATATCAAAATTTTAGCACGAGATAGTGGGTTTTCTTTGTTCTTTTCTTTTCTTTTCTTTTCTTTTCTTTTCTTTTTTTTTTTTCTGTGCAGGCAGCTGGCAGTCTTAAGTGGTCTGAAGGGAAAAAACAAAACAAAACAATAAAAAAGCACACACCAAAACCAGAAATTCCTGTTCTTTTGGTATTTGGGAATGTAATGGTGTTTGGTGAATGGTGTTTTAACTCCATGCCTTCCTGCTTTATATTTCTGTGTTGAAATAAAGGTGAGTGAAACTTCCTCTTAGTTGCTTTGCTGTAGACAGCAAGAATATCCAGTAAATGACTCTGATTTGCATTGATTCGATGTGAGTAGAATTTAACCTATATTCAACATCCAATACCTTAAGTCGTTTTCCCAGGTAGGCACAGAATATTGAATAGTCAGTTTGATCAGTGTTATTCAAGGGAAGCTGAGAATCCATATTCATAGGAATTTCACCGACTGTTTACCTCTATGCGCTGTTTTTTTTTTTCTTCAGGCTGTAGAACCAAATGCTGTTTTGCTGTCTGAAGAGATCTCAGCAAAGGGACAGTAGTTAAAGAGGAATGATTACATTGCAAAAAGTCATAAAACCTTCCAGGATTCAAAATCTCAGGAGGTAAATATGTCAATTTAATTGAATTAAAATATTCCAAACCATTTCTTCCTCTGTTTGCCACCTGCCAGCATGCTGCAATTCCCTGTGTAGAGTGTCACGGATTGGTGATGCTGCAAATATACACGTGTCTATAATGTCATCACTGAGTAAGAAATGCTTATGCTAAACCCAGACCATGGCAGGAAAGAGCCTCCAAATTGAATTTTTCTTTTATATGGTCTCCATTCCCTTTCACATGTTAGGTTTAGGCCCGCATGCAAGAGGGAGCAGGAATAGATGGTCCTAATGAGGAGGCAGCCAAGGACCTTCCCTAAACACATCCTGTGATTAGGCTGATTTGGGCTATGTTCCATGTAGCTGTTCTGCTCCTCTCGGGACAAATCCTCAGACACTGTTGTTCAGTCATTTAAGATGCAAATTCCCATTATCTACCAGTTACCATAAGAACATTGATCTCATTGTGGTGTTTGAAGATCTAAAAACATTTTATAGGAAACTAAATGCCCAAACAGGTCAACTCTTAGCAAAGACCAAAAAGCCTCTTAGTTATACAAGCAGAAATCTAGGGGATTTAAACATGCTTCCCTGACTTTACATCATGCTACCTCTGTAATCATGCTACAAGCTACCTTTGTGTGTTAGTGTACTCTCCTTTAAAAGTGAGATTACCTTGCAGTCAGTGAGTACATTATGCTTACTAATACTTGGAAATTTGCTTTCTGTTCCTGCTAATTGATAAAAAAAACTAAAACTGAGAAACCAGGTTTATTGTAGTGTTTCTTGTCGTGTTAAAGCAACTGAAAAATGGAGAGTGATAAGAGAGAAGTAGTGGCATGTTGAAATTCAAGCTTTTTTCATAGGTTACACTGTGTGCTTCTAAAGAGATTGTTGTAAAGGTAAGCTTGCCACCTAGACACCTTTTTTCTGTGGAACTACAGCAGAAGTTGAATACCACTGGTTCCCTGGCAAGTGCATATAGGTGCTTTTCCATGTGTATACTTTCTGCTGCGTTTTCTAGAATGATGCTAAAAACACTTAGAGAAACATGCTTAATGATTTTAAACACTTTTTGTAAATCCAAATAAACATCTCTATAAATACTTGGGAATGTTACAGCAGTTTAAGGTTGATATAGGAATACTGCAGTTTTCCTTCAGCTTGTTCACGTATCTCATTGGCTTAGATCTTTTCACTGCGTTTTTGTCTCACGGGTGATTTTTATGATGTTTAATAATTTCCTTAAATATGTTGACACAGGTGATTTGACACAGCAAGTGGGCTCAACAAATCACCAACAAAACAGGCATCTTTTCTCTATAATTCCTGTAGCTATGAGGAAAAAACGAAGGTATATTAGTCCAAGTAAATGTGTTTTGGTCTGTAACTTCTACCCTCTTGTTTGTACTATGGAGCGTTATTTCTAGAGTCACTGGAGCAAATCATGTTAAAAGTAAATAGAAGTGTATAATGGAAGAAAATCTCAAAGATTCTTCTGTAATCCTTTCTATTTTTATAGGAACCTTTGCTGATTTTCCTGACAGTTAAAAGCAGACTTTGTTTTCTCTCACATCTTCTTTTTAGTTCAATTAGAGACAGCTTCACCATGGGGCCACACACACAAGAACACTAGACTGTGGACCCACACCTTGGTTGCACTGGTTTTGCCAAGTACACTGGCTCCTAGTTGATCCAGAGGTCTTAAAACAGAATTTCAAGCTACAAGCAGATTTCCTATGAAGCTGTCCAGTGAATGTCTTTCCACAGAGTGTGAATGTGTAGGTAAAGCAAAGGTGCCAAGGGGTTCTCGCTGTTAAAATATGCTTTTTGTTTTACATGGGTAGAAGGCAAAGCAGTGGCAGCTCAGACACAAGAGAAGGGTATTCTTAGTTTCAGGAAGAGCGGTGCACAGTGGTGTACCTGTTGATAAAGCAAAGGATGGCTGTTTGAAATCTGGAAGGGGATATAATATATGAATCTGTAGAAGGTACAGCATATGAATCAGGCACAACATTCCTGGTAACATTGTTGAATTTAGGGACTGCTTTGTGACACAAGAATAAGCTGTGGACACCTTGGAAATTCTAATCTTATTCATATGGTCACTTTTATAAAAGAAGCCAACAAAGATTTTACAGCAAATAAAAGCAATAGCGAAGCAAATGTAGCCCTTCATATTTTCCCATACCAATGGATTCACCAAACTCTTCAAAACTGCAGCGTAATGTGGGTTACTGCTTCCTCTCCACCTCAGCAGCTAGGAACTAGAGCTCCTGACCTTAAAACGTTAGGAATAATAAAATGCATTATTAACAAGTAGTCAATTAACAAATAAATGCCCCTCTGGTAAATCCAAAACATGTTTTGAAATACTGCCACCTTCTGATAAATTTGGGACAGAGAACTGAGTTGCAAGGGATTTGTCTTTTCTTTTTTTTTCAACAGTTACAATTCACTTCCTGATTTTATAATGTTAGAACCATGTTGCACCATCTGTTGCAGTGCTAACTTTCACTATATGTGAGACTATGTATACAGTAGTGTAAAGCAATGAAGAAAATGTAGTATGATTTCTTACACGTGATGGGAGAGACAGCATGAAACTTTGAAGTAAGAAAAAGCATTTAGGTGCTTCATGTGTGAGTTTAAGGACTTAAAAACACAAAGCCTATGTTTTAAGTTGTGTGTGATGAATGCATTACAGAATTACAGCTAAAAAGTCGGTCTGACCTGCAGGATGGGCTTGGCCAGAGGAGAGGTGTGTGTACTTTGAGTCTTTGAGTCTTAGTCCATGAAGGGTTAATTCTTTTTAGCATTTTTACTTTGCTAACATTCAGATGATACTTGTCCCCATACCACCTTTATGTATATTTTAATTATCCAGATGGTGTTTTATGTGTCCAGCCCCATACCATTACAATATTACTTAAACTTGGCAGTGATAGTGGGAAATAGCTTTCCCCAGGCTGGCTTTTTCTTGCAAAGTTCATCCAATTTCAGCTTTCTAAATGTCCTTTGTGCTGTGACAATATATATTGTATACCCGAATGGCTCGCATATCATTTGAATTCCCTTGATAGGGAAAGTCTGCTTGGCAAAGACAATAAGCTTTTAAAAGTACTAGAAATTAATACAAAATCTAAGCTAAAGTGACCTTAAAGCTATCATTTCAAACTCTCAGAATTTAGGCAGTCCAAAACTTAAATTTCCTTTGATTCACTTGAATTTCCCCAGGGTCTGTGTTGGGCTTCTGTGAGATGGGGATGCCTGTGCCATGCTCCCACCTGTGGGGGTGTTACAGACATGGCTGATGCCAAGGGCCTGCCTGCACCACATTTTTTCCCAAAGGATGCAAAAAAGGTGTGCTTTTATTGTAGGCACAATGTTTTTTTCCCAGGCAAAATGGTATTTTGAGATGGTGGCTGAGAGAACAGATTCTTCCTTGAAGTGTTATTTGGGATGGTAACAGGACTTCCAGAAGCAAAGAGAGAGAGTGACTCACTTTGAAGCCGAAGCATTGCTTTCTTGTGAATTCATCCCATATCGTAACTCTCATCCTACCTGGAGGTTCTGTGACTGGGTACTCTGTGCAGCACCTATGGGGCACATAGTAGGAGTATGCAGACTGGAACATATGCATTGCTCAGGCAGAGAGGTAGTACCAGTGCCTGAGCAGGAAAGGCACATCAGCTGCCAGTGAGGACTGAGGCCCTTCTTGTGCTTGGCATGTTTGTACTTTTTATTTACTTTCTCGTATTAATCAGCTTCTTAGACTTACTACACATTGCACAGCCTTGTTTTTGGCTTGATTTTTTTTTCTTCAGTTTTCTACCTTGGTAATATTTTAACTCATTAGCTGATTTCAGCCTAATTTTAGGGATGAGAAGTCTGCAGTGTGCTGCATTTCAACAAGATTTCTGAAAATAGGTGAGCCGCTAAAGGAGTCTAACCCATATCAGTGCCCCACTAATGGGAAAGGCTGAAATTTGAACTCAACTATATAATTGTACATCAGGGAATCCATGTGCAAGACATACTGAATGAAGGCACCCAGAAACCAGGATTCAAAAGCTCTTCTGCTTGTATAATGACTTGTATGTTGGCTTTGAAGACTATAAAGTGGGTAAAATGGCTTGTGTTCAGCCAAAGAAGCTGAGTCCTGCAGTAGGACTTGTGCTGCAGCCTGGCTGCTAATGGCAGGTGAATGTCAAGCTCTGTTATATGCAAAGAGAGCGCCTTGGAGATGAAGCCTGATATGACTGGTAACGTGCCACTGGGAGAGGCAGGGGGAAGGATTTGTTTGTGCCTGATGCACAGCTAGTTGTATTTTGTGAGTTCCCATTCTGCTCAAACACGGCTTTTTCCTGTAAAAATGATATGTAAGGGATAACCGAGTATCTAGCCTTTGGGAGTTTGTTGCCAGGCCCTAGAGATCTGTTGCAAAGCTGTAGATAAACTTGGGTGACATTACAAACTGAAAATAAGAACCCTTTTCTCATCAGAGAGGTGAGCACACTTGACTCCTGAACACCTGCTTAATGCAACAGATGGAGCTGTGCTGCCTTCTGTCATACCAAAGAGCTTATCTTCCTGGCTAGGGTCTGAGTTTCTTGTTTCCAGTTCAATACAGAAAAATCTCTTCTGTTGAACAGCAAAAATTTCCTCTCTTGAGTTTCAAATAAGGGAGTATCCCAAAGCTGAGTCTCAGGGCTTCACGACTCTGATAGATGCGAAGGACACAAGCCACACAACCAGATCTGATAGCAAGCTCCAAGTGTCTTTAAAAACAGATCTTAACCATATGTAGAGTGTGCCACTGCTGCTGTTGTACTGAGCTCAGGAGAAGGCAAGTAACATAATTGCCTTCAGCAAAATTGTCAGACAAGGAAACCTTTTAAAACTACATAGAGGGGGAATGTAATGAGAGCCCTGGAAGGAAGAGGTTAAGAGAAGAAAAATTGGCAGGGAACATTAACATATACTTTTAACAAGGCTTTTCACAGAAAGAAGAATGACCCAGAGGTTTGACTGTTGTAGTTCTTACTTCAGTGAAAAGATTTTGTATGTGCTGTGTTGTAGAAGAGAAATGCTTATTCCCCCTGTGTTACTTTACATTTCATCTTGGCAGAGCAAGAGGAAGCTTTATTTAGGCTATAGAATCCAACCCCACAGTAATACAGCATGTAAAACTTCCAAGAAGTGAAAGGCATGCAGAGCTCACATTTCAGATAGTTTTAAGGATAACTCCTCATCTGTTATAACCATATGTCATCCTAGTCATGAATTATTAGAAATGATTTGCTACAGTCTGCGTTCATGTTACCTCCCAGGGACCTTTCAGACTGTATTTTTGGAGAGCAATGTTTCCTGAAGCTTTTTTTGCTTTCTAAAGAATACTACAGATTGCAGGACAAATCAAGGTTTGATAGAATAAGGACTTCAGATTTGAATCGCTGACTGATATCTAAGAGAGAGTGCACACTCCGGGGACAATTAAGGATAACTATCCACAAGGATAGTTGTATCTTGCAGCAGTTCCTGTTGGAAATGGAGGGATTATTGTTTGCATTATGATAGAGGCAGATGCCACTGAGTGAGTAGCAGTCACTTAGCCAGCTCCTCTCCTGCATGAGTTTTGTGGAGACACAACACAGGTGTGTGAGAAGAGTCCTAAACATCTTCCTTCTGGGTGAGCTGTAAGCTGTGGATTGAAATTGTCTTTAAGTAAGGGCAGGTGGTGGTCTCCTGAACCTTACTGGTTTAATATAAACCTGCAAATATAAACCTGCAGGTTTAATATAAACCTGTGAAATACAAGCGATAGTATGCTATTTGTGGTGGTTTTAGCTGTATGCACGGAGGCTCTGTGCTACACCACAGTTGTTTCCTGCTGTCATGTACCTTTTCTGGAAAGTGTTCTTTATCATTCCTCTTCCACTGCAGCCTTTGTCTGCCTGCACATCAAGCAGCTCACAGATCATACATAATAGAAAACCTTTGCCCAGGAGATCTGCTGTAGGTGGCTTGCTCTGAACATTGTAGATTTTACCGTTGCTTTTCCTTTCTTTCAAGGTTGTCCTTGCCCTTTGAGGAAGGTCTTGCCTCGAATCTAGAAATGCCATCCTTCCCATGCCTTCTTGCCCATATGCAAAATCTTATCTGTCCCAGATGGGCATTGGTGAATAGCCTGGATCCCATATACCTTAAGGCTGTGGCAGACCTGAATAACAGGTAACCCTGCGAATACAGGGAGGGCAAGACAGCGTTGAGCAGGGCTTAGCCCTTTGCTCGGTCTGTATTTCTGGAGTCAGTGGGGATAAGGTGTAGCCACCTGTCTCTTTGTGAAAACCTGCTGCACACTGCTTTGTGCTTCTAGGTGTAATGTAATAACGTAACCCTCCGTGATGACGGAAGGAGTCTGATGAGAAAAGCTTTTCATAAGGAGGTGTGTGAATAGAGAAGTGCTGTAATTAACAATAATGACTAGTGCGGGTGACATTCCTTTGTAGTTAATAGCTGCTGGTGTGAAAGGCCCTGAGGCAGAGCCTCAAGCTGTTAAGTTAGCAAGTGAATTGCTAGGCTATTTGACCTACAGTTCATTCCTAATATAAATGGTGAGGCTATGAAAAACCTGAGCAAAATGTTCATAAGGACAGTAGGGTTTGCACCAACTTTTTAAGAAGATGCAGAACTGTGAGCATATATTGCCCCTTCCAGAGGGGAAGCAAAGCAAGTCTTACACACCTGGGAAGGTATAAGCAATTATCACAAAATTCTGCAGCAGGAAGACTGTGGAAATTTCCATCCTTAGAGCCATGAAAGTTGCCCCAGGATAAGTGGGTGGACTGAAAAAACAGTGGTGCTGAAAAAGGTGATGGCATCTGGACTATTCCTTCCTACAGTGTTTCCATGCCTGGAAATTTGTTCTCCAATTCTTCTAAGAAAAAGGGATGGGAAAATGTAGCTGGTACTGGGTGATTCTGCAGGCAGGAGAACAGGGCTTGTGACCAGGAGCAGGAGATGGGGCAGTTGTTTGCCAACCAGACACTGCAGTGGTGTTTCTTGGGTGTAGCTTTTATTGGTGATTCAGAAATAGGTCATACTCTGCGCAAGTGGTCTTGCCAAAGCAGCCGCATTGCCTATAGCATTGTATTACCACCCAGATCTGTCAGTGTGGGATGCAGCAGCCAGATAAGTCTGAGGCTATGCCAGGGAGGCTCACATGTCACAGGCTGAGCAGGATAACATTTGATGCAAACTCATTTCAGACTGAGAATATGTTTTCTAGAAGTCCTGGCTACCTCATAAATTCAGCTTTGGCCAACTGTTTAGGGGGTAGCGGTGGGGTGGAGGGGATTTTAGTGGCCCCTAAATATTCAGGCAAGCAAAAACCAATGCTTTGTTTTCAAAGCGCTGATTAAAATACTCCATTGTGCTGAAGTTTGAGTGGAGGTTGTTCCTAAAGCTTGTTTTTGATTACCAGCTCACCACAAAATCCATTATTGCCCACGTTTAATCCTGACTGTCATAACCATTTGTCTCCATACATTGCCAAGTGAATAGCTACAGATGTTTATTGTGCTGAACACAGTGAGACACGCTAACAAATCTGCTGTAACAAGAAGCAACCCATTACAGTAAGAGAAGACTTTACTCTGAAACAAATATCTTTAGACTTCAGTCTGAAATACAGCCTACTGTCGTGTTTTCTGCACAGCTAGCAATTTTACTGTATGACACAACAAATCTCAGTGTGAAATAGCTGAGTTTTATTCTCTACTAAAAATTGGACCTGCTGCAGTGGAGCATATGGGAATTAGACTGGAGGAGCGGACTCTTACCTGCAATGGGGTTTTCACAAAGCTCTCCGGACAGAGCTTTTGAATACTGTCTTATTCTCCAGGGTCATCAAGTTTACAAAGCTAAACCATACCATTAATACTGTATGCCTGCTGCTCTAAAGCAAAAGCCAGGGGATGAGTTCACAGCTGATATGAAGAAGTACTACACCAGGCATGACATTTTAAATAGTTCTGTGCTGGCAGAAAGATTTGTCCCACTTTGAATTTATATTAGATCCCTTCTTTCAAGATGCCAAGGACCCCTGCCCAGCTAGCCTTACCCACCTGTGCTCTCCCATCTCATCTCATCTAATCAGAGCATCTTACCTAGTGTCTGCCTAGTTTTCTTCATGGATTCTCTGGTCTCATTTCTACTGTTGACTCTTAGCACCTCGCTGAAATTCTGGTAGATTTTTCTGCTGGGTGCATAGCACATCTCTGGCACCAAGACCATTTCTGGATGAAGTACGAAGTCCTGGCTTGCACCATGTGAAGAGCTATGACTAATTAAAGAAAGCAGAGAGTTTCTAAGTCCATTTTTTGTTTGTTTGTTCAAAAATATAAAGCTAATGAAATTACTGTCTGCCTGTCCCTTCTATACCTCCTCCAGTCACTCTCCAGTTACTTTTGAGCCTATTGACCAATTTCATCCAGAACTGATGTAGGACAGAGATCTTGTAGATACTTATTTACCGCAAGAATCATGAAAATATCTTTCCTTACCTGGTTATCTATTAGAAGCAAAGACTGTTATATGAACGTGCCTATTATCACACTAGAGAACTCACAGGAAGGAGATACAGTCCACATCTCAGGAAAACTTCTGCAAATTATACAGCAGAGATTCCAAAAAAGAAACAAAAATCCATGGCAAGGCCAGCGTGGGTCACCTTCTCAAAGTATTAGTTGTTTCAGTGTGGACCAACTTTTCTCTTCCTCCTGTGGGCTTTTTAGTAGTGATTGTTTTGAGGCAAATGCCTGATGTACCGTAATACAGGTCAAGTAATAAAACTGGCAAATTTTTGAACTACTGAAAGCAAAGTCTCATAATAGTCTGCTGGGAAATTTTACTTGGTGGTCTTCTTCAGGTTGGCTAATAAATAGATTAATAGTTGTCAGTCTGCACAACGCCAGACTGCAGCAGTATTGCTGGAAAGAGACTCTGTAGCTTCTGAGTTAGGCTGCTGGAGGAGTATGCGGGCCACCAGTTAGGTAAGAAAGAGGTGCTGAAAAGAACCCATGATTTTTGGTAGGCTTTTAAATGTTCTGTTATTAGGAAAACAAAACATAAAAAAACTGCAGTTGCTTTTTTTTTTGCAGCAGTTGCAAGCACATTTTGTGTTAGCTATGTTTTGTTATGATCACAAAAGCATGCTACCGTCATCTTTTGAATTCTGTCACTTCTTTCAACTGTGGGCTTTCTCTGTGCCTCTGTTCTTGATCCTTTGTTTTAGCTATAAACCTCTCCAGTGAAATCCCACCTGCTGAGCAGCTGACATATCGGTTTGTTTCTATGGAGCTAATATTAAAATTAATGTACAAGAGTAAACCCCAAAGATTGAATTAAAATAACAAAAGAGATATTACTCACTAAAAGGAAATGAATTGACAAAATTAAACCATAGACCATGAATTAGATTTTCCGTGGAGCTCAGCTCCTATTAGCCAACTGTTAAAACAGAGCAGAGGCACTGAAGGGCTCAGCCTCTCTATGCTCCTATGCTTTTCTCTATGAGTAACTGGATATAGTCAGTTTCTAGATCTGGCCCTTCTGCGCCTTTTTATTTACACTTGGGGTATTCATCCTAGTTCATCACTAATTGAGGAGATACAGCCAGAGGGACCTAGCACAGGTATTCCTGTGTGTGAGCAGGTGCGTGATGGGGTGGCATGGTAGAAGTAGGCCCTCTCCAGAAACCAGTGTTGATGTGGAACTTTTTCTGTCAGCATTAGTATACAGTCTTAATCCTGAAGAAGTTTATCCATGGACCTGACTCGAAAAGTTTTTGTCAAAGGCTGTAGTCTCACATTGAGGTGCATATTTTAGTGTTTTCCTGAAAATGAATGGATTTATAGTTCCTCTTTAGGCAACTCTTTCAGCTGAGACCTTGGTAGTTCCCAGTATGATCAGTATTATGTTAATGCTCAGCAGATACAGTTTTGCTCCATGCTGCATGAGCAAAACAGTGTCCTAATAGTATTGGGGGCTGTGAATTAATTACCAGGTGTAACAATTTTGTTCCTTCCTACTCTAGGGGATGAGACAAGGACAGGCTTCTCTTCTGCTCATCACATAGCAGCACTCACAGGGTATGGGACTGCTTGGATGTGATGTGGGAGATACAGGTGGGCTAACATTTCAGAATGAGTTCTAGGTGGATGCTTGAACCTCCAGGTGAAGCAAAGTGGCCCCAAGACAAGAATGTGTGTGAGGGCCCAGGGAATATTTATGCCTAGCAGGGTGGAGTTGCTGACAAACCAGCAAAAGAGGTGAAGTATTTTGATAGGACAATCCTGTGCATCTGGAGAGAAGCCTGAAGGTGGAGATATGCCTGCATTCAGATTTTGCCACTTCCATTCTTTTTTATGGCACTGGGCAGGGCCTTTCTTCATCATGGCCATGTTTGTAAAATGAAAATTTGGGAACAACAACTTATAATATCTGTATGCAGCCCTGTGGTTACCCCCCCTGCCTCGCTTGTTCTTGTTCTGTCCCCTTTCACGCAATTCTATGATGTAACCTGGTGCTGTTCCCCAGGCTGGAGGTTTGGTTCCCGATGCCATGTGATGGTGAGTGTGCCATGGACCTGGCATAGACTAGGTGGACATCCGTTGGCAGGTATGTGCATGTGGCACTGCCCCAAAGTGCTCAGACTGTTAGGTGGTTTGAACTAGATGGGCCCAACATGTAAGGAAGTGCAAGGTCCTTGTTTCCCATTTGCATGGCAGAAGGAGTTGTTAAGTTGAACTTGTGGCTTGGGAAGAGAAGAAAACATGCTTTATTACCTAGTCTATATTAGGTGGGCATGGAAAAGAGATGAACTTCTGTTTTCATGCAGGACTGAAAAATGTAAATGCTGAGGTGGCTTATTTATCCTCAGTCTCTCCATTATGCCCTAAATTGGTGCATCCTTCTGTCGTGGAATTAGTTTTACACAACTGTAATGTAGCAGCAATTAAGGATTTCTTATATACCTTTACAGCAGATAACAAAGTTAGATTATATGATTTTAACAGCACTTAATCATCATCTAAGTATTAGTCAATTACCACAATGATCTAAAGAAACTTGCTACAATAGAAAGAGCAACTTACTTAAAGATTCGTGAATGGCAAAGTTCACCCAAGACTTACCGCAGGGTCCTGGGGGGTTTCTAAATCCAGTCACGCGCTACCAAAATACCCCCTACAGTGAATTACTCACCCTACGTCCTCATTAGTGTTTGTCCACAGACGAGCTTATTCCTCAAAGGGTCAGCCCTAAGATGCACATCCTCTCAGGGGTATCTGTACTTCCTTGTCAGTGTTTGTCCACAGATGAGCTTGTTCCTTGCGGATTCAGCCCTGAGATGCACTTCTCCTCAGGGGTACCCTAAGAGGCATCCCAGCTCAGGGGGAGATTGAGAGTGCAGGCCGCTGCGGTCCCTGGAGAGCTCAAAGTTCTTCTTTGGGATCACTATTTGTAGGATTGTGGGGCCATTGTCTTTTGGTCGGTGATTTTCCAGAATTCAGGTCTTTGTCAATTTGTTCAGGAATCAGGTTGCACAGTCCCCCTCCCCTTAGCGCTTGATTATGTCCTTGTCAATTAGTCACACCACAGGGCCCAGGTGCGATCAGAGGGGAGGCCTCAGAGGCCCATCAGAGGCCTGATGATCAGTGCGTTAAAGGGAGTAAAGCAAGAAGTCAGGTTTCGCTGCACTCTGTAGATAACAGAGGAATGGTGTCAAGGTGTCTCTTCCTTTGATTATGGAGAGGAAAGAGATGAGACGCCATATTTAGTAGATAAAGTGATTGATTTGTAGTCAGGCTCAGATTCCTTCACTAGTGCCCACGACAGATTTCATGGGAATGACCTCTGCCTGGGGCCTTGTGGCTAACAGGCTGTCCAATTCAAGGAGCGGTCACACTGAGGCCTGCTGTGGCTCACAAGCCTGGGCAAGACTTATGCCAGGTACAGGAGCAGAGCATACCCATCGCACTGTACAGGAGCAGGGCGTACACACCACACCTTCCCAAAGTATATTTCTATTGGCACAGAAGGAAATTGGTGTAACATAAAATGTGGACTAACAACCCTGTAACCATCTTTATTTCATCCACTGTATAAAAAGCTACTGCCAGCAATTAGTCACTGGGTGAGCATGTATTCCTTAAAGAAAAAACATGCCATCTGAAGTCTGACACTGAGCTTTGAGAAAGTGATGTGTTTAAACACGTGGATAATCAACTACCTTATGCTGTAGCACAGGCATCAGCAATGGCCTGGTATCTGAGCTCTGCTTAGCTCAGGGTGATGTTTTGTTTGTTTGCTTGCTAAATTTTCCAGAAATGTCTCAGAAAGCTAATAGAAAAGGCTGGTGGTGGGTCTCTAATGCTAG
This sequence comes from Anseranas semipalmata, assembly GCA_013399115.1. Taxonomy (NCBI): domain Eukaryota; kingdom Metazoa; phylum Chordata; class Aves; order Anseriformes; family Anseranatidae; genus Anseranas; species Anseranas semipalmata. Next base: position 134,348 of record VXAA01006465.1, read on the forward strand.
AGAGAGCACTTCTGTTCTGCTGGTGCTGAATCCCTTGTTCCAGTTATTTGAACAGTTTGGCTGGTGTCTCCCATGTTTGGAGCATAATAATCAGAATAATAAAAGAAAAGACTATTCCTGTGCAGCTATGGTAGGCTGTAACATTTTCTGTCAGTGACTTCATCCAGTCACATTTACTATGTCCCCAGAAAGCTGATATTTCAAATGTGATATATTTTCCATTAATGGCTGTTGCACAGCAATGAGTTTGATTCCAAGTAGGTGCATTATATCAAGCTTACCTTATTATGGATTGTGGTGGGAAAAACACTGTGCAGATGCAGTTTACTACATGATCTATGTGAAGTGGTAGGTGGTAACTTTGAGCATGCTACATATCTGACCCAGTTATGAATGTAACCAGTTTTAGGGCTGATATGTTTAGCGTAATAGCTAATCTGTCTCATTTAGCAGGCAGTGTGTCTGAGCTTGTAGGTGATATATCTGGAATGGTGAATGGCATGTCTGATTCAGCACTTGACTAACGTTACTCGTTCTGGAGTGTTTCTTCTTCAATGGAGACTCTCCCTCTATATATACACACACGTTTATATGTTTTTTTAGCAGATGATCGAGTACGCACCAGAACAAATCACTTCTACTTAGTACGCAAGAGGATTTTTTTTTCCTGTACATCATTCCTCTCACTTGGCCATTATTTTACAAATCAGTTACTGGGATGCATTCAAAGCCTGATGGAAACCACTGACTTCAAGTGCTTTGGATCAGGCCTTGTAAGCCAGCCCAGACATTGCCACTCAGCAGGCAGGACTGAATGTAGGTAAAATCCTTTGTATATGTTTCTGCCTTGTGGTCTCTTAAGGTGTCCCAAAGCAGCATTTCTCTCTTTTCTTTGCCAGAAAGCTATGTTGTATTTACCTTGGAAAAAGATGAGATGGCAGATGTGTGGCCTTGAGGCTGATACAACCTACAATTTTACTTCTTCCACAGTCTGTTTTTTTTTTCTAATGTATTACTGATGGATAAAAAAAAAAAAAAAGTGTGTGTGTGTGTGTGACTGGCAAAAGCTGTTTGCAGGCTTTCTTGACTCTCAGTGCAGGGAAGGTTACAGCCCCTCAAAGAAGTAATTGTAGCTGTTTTCTGAACAGAGATAGTACTCTGCCATCCCTGTAGTAACTTAGTTCTCTACCCAGTCGGGGATCAGCACACAGTGTTTCAACAGTCTGTGGTCTGCAGGATCAGGTAATTTTTCTTAAAAGGGCAAGATAAGTGGCAAAATTTGGAAGGCTGACAGTGCAGCACTGCGAGCCAGTTAGCGCTCAGCACCACTGGCGTGTTCAGCATCTCCAGGACTGCGCTTGGGGCTAAGGAATAATAATACTGAAATGTGGCTCAGAGAGGAAGCAGGGCTGCCTCCCTCGTTGAGCTGGAATTCCTAGAGGAGCGATAGGAGAGGGAATGCTTATCTGTTGAGTTATCAGAATGCCTAATGGGAAGGGAAACCGATCATCTGATTAGCATTGGCATGTTATCCTTCAGCAGCAGGTTGCCTCAGGCAATGGGCATGGAGCTGTTCATCCCGCACAGGTTTCATGTTGTTCTGCTCGGTTTAGCTTCTGCTTTGCTTTGCTTCACTTATTTCACATTTGGAGGAAGATATAATCAACAAATCTTGAGTACAAGTTGCTCAGCAGAGGGCTGCACTACTGCAAAATGCTATTTTTATTCTTTGTGGGCATGCATAGCTGCATACCTGTCTGCCTATGCTGTTAGCATGTTTGCTCTTAATGTTGCACTGCTTTTGATATCAGGGGGAGTTCTCTCACTGCTGCTGGCCATTTTTTAATTTTTATTTTTTTAAGAGCTGAGTCCCCACTGTGCAAATCTCCAAATCTCCAAACGTGCATGCTGCTGATGAAGCCACATGAGTAGCACCATCAACCCAGTGCTTGCTGGTCAAAATGTGAGTGGCAGTACAGCATGGAAAGTGGAAGTGTGGGCTTATGTTACTCAGCCACCATGCTCCAAGTCTCCAAGTTACCTTTCCTTGTGTGATAAATCCAGTAAGCTTTCTTCTGATTACCACCAAAAAAAAACCAACTCTTGAAAGGACAAGTGAAATGTTGCCTGAAGCAGTGGTTAGCTGCTAGCTTTTGCACGCAGAAACCTTCATTGTAACTCCTAAGAAATGTTAAAGTTCCCTTTCGCATGCAACCATTCCCAAATTAAATATGCCCGTGCTTTCTCTGTTAATTATGGATGAAACTAGGAATGGGAAACTTGCCTCCACCATGAGCATCTTGGTGTAGAATTCACTGTACGGTGAGCAAATAGCACAACAGTGCAATAATGCTGGTTGTGGGCCTTTTCTCTAAGACTAGTTGCTGAGTGTTTGAAGTAAATCAGAGCACTTCCTTGCTTGCCAGGGGAAAGTGTATGTCAGGAGGAGGTAATGCACAGTGTTTATCTACCTTTCTTGGACTGTTCACTGTGCAATGGGGATGATCTGTGATACTATTGATTCTCCAGCGTTTACAGAAATGGTAACAGAGAGAGCCTTCTGAGTTCAAAGCCTTCCTGGATTTTGGGCATAATATAGGTTAGAAGAGGCATCTGGATGTCTTTGGTCCAACCCTTTGCTCAAAGTAGGTCCTATAAAAGCAGGTTGCTTTGGTCTTGTCCAGCTGAGTTTTTAATATTTCCAAGAATGAAGTTTCCACAACCCCTCTGGACCCTTGGGCCAATATTTGATCACCCTTAACTCAGGATATCTGCTTGTTGTTACAGGATTAGTAGCAGAGGAAACAAAAATATTTGGCAAATACTGGCACCTCTACGACACTTCTATGTCAGTGCTGGAATGGTCCAAACTTTTTTAGGACTGAAGGCGAACAAATATATATCCTCATGTCTTCCGTGAGATCAGAGATGTCAAGATTGGCTATGTTGGAATACAATATCCAGTATGTAACCTGCTACGTACATAACTAAAATAAGTGCTAGTTTTTGAAATGGTTACAGAAGAATTTAATGGGGACTGAACAAACAAGGAAAGCTTCCCTTGACCTTGTAACTCTCCCCTGAGCTACTGTTGTTGGATGCTTTGAATTTGCATGTTTATTCTGAGTTTTATTGGAACTGTGGAAAAAAAAAATTAAAATAGTTGTCGGGTATCTTTGACAGCTCCATCAAGTAGGAACCTACCAGCATCTATTGTGCTAAAACAATGACAGGAAATAGAGTTCTAGGTCATCATGTTGCAGCTTGCAGACAAACTGTGGATTGCTTCATCTGAAGGTAGGATTCAAAGAAATTATGATACTGTTTTCAAAGATTTCATTAATCAAGATGATGTTTGTCTTCTAATGTTTCTGTGTTGCCCTTTCATTAAAATAATCAGAGTAAAACTCCTACATACAACTTCAGTTCCTCCCTCCAGCAATAAGGGACATAAGCCATAATTTTGAAAATAGATTAGTGATGTGCGTTGCCTGGTTTGAGAAACTGTAAATGAGACTGATTTTCAGAGAAAAGTTGATCATACGCTTTTTGTAAACCTTGTCCATTTAACTTGAAATACTGACTTCTATAGCTTTTATTTCCCTTTACGCTCATGAATCTTTTAATTTGGAAATGAGTTATTTCTTTTAATCTGGCCAAATATTGCAGTTCACTTACAACTGTTGTCTGCGGAGGTAAACTGTAGTACTATAGACATTTTTCATGTGAGATTGTGCTGCAGCACAGAATTAGTGCTGAAAATGTTCGTACTCACCCTCTCTTTTAGTATTGGTGGGAGTCTAGCTTATTATAATTAATTTGCATGTGGAAAACTGCCTCTCTACCAAGAGATAAAGAAAATGATTTTGAGTTAGCACAATTATAGGATAAAATGTTTTTATTCGGAAGCCTGACTCTTCCAAAGTAGATTTCTCCATAGCACATACTCAGTGCTGTGTGTCCCTTTTGTGGTTTGCACGCTGTAGCTGCAATAACTGACAGCTGAAAACATCATTGAGAGTCTGTCAAATGTTCTGGCTGCATAACTGGTGATAATCTAACTATTCTTCAGCTTCACATATCAAACTGCTGGGATAATGCTTGTTATTGGCAACAGTAGGTAGAATTGAGTAATGTGGTTCGAGTGTCAAAGGCCTGTGATGCTGACAGGAATATTAACGTTAAATCAAACACAGCACAACGGTGGTGCCAGGCTGGAGTGTAAAGCAGGATCTTGCAACCCATACCGTATCTGCCTGGACCTTACTTGCAGGACTATTCCCATCAACTGACAGGAGTAAGGATTGGTAGGCTGGGGCTCTAGCAATGATCCATTTAACTTAAAAGCAGCAAGGAGCAATAGGGACTGAACAAGTGACATGTGAGATGGCTGTGTGCTCTAGTGAGCACATTCCCAGTTGTCTTGCAGCCTTGCCACACTGCAGAGGCTGGTAAAGAGCAGGGGATAGCTCATCTCCCATCTGGCTGCTGTTGTAAAATCTTTCAGTGATGGCTGGCCTTGTACTTGCTGTATTTTGTGGTGTTTGCAGGGCTGACATTTTAAATATCTTTGATTTAGAGCCAGCTTGTGACAGTATTTCTTGCAGCAAATAGTTCCTGGTTGCAGAAGGGACCACACTACCTGCATTTTGGCAGCTCCTAGCACCCAAGGTGAACTGAGCAGGGGAAGCTGCCTGACTCCAGCCTCTGTGTTACCAAGTGAACCACGGTACTCAGAGCTATTGCTCCTGAACTGCGAGGACACATCTGGGTGCCTCATACAGTCAGCTTGCTGACTGTTAACTTTAATGGCTTTTGGTCCTTCCAGATGCCACTGTCGTGTATCCTGTTGCCTTTAGTGACTGTCTTCCAACACAGTTGCTCTGGTGACGGGCTTGGCAAACTCTGTTTGCACGATTAGGTTCTAGATTATTGCAAGTTTTACATGCCCTTGAAGGTCTGTGAGTTTCGTTTCTTCACTGTGTTATACTGAGATGATGCAAAAAGAACAAACAGTGCTGACTCGTGGGGCCAAAATCTAACTCTAGCTACCTCTATGTGAAAAAGCCTTCGGGAAGGGCACTGCAATTTTTTTTTTTTTTTGCAATTATGTGGAGTTTCTCAGCAGGGGGTCAGCTAACAATATCCAGAGCAACCCAGCAAGCAAGAAGCATAAAGCCAGGAGCTAAGCAAAATACAGAGATTTCATTATAAATTAGTGTTGGAAATTAGAGCCAGCCTGTGAAATAACCCCAATTAAAATTCAGAGAGCAAAGAAGAGAAAGCTTACCTAGTGACCCCTGCTTGCTGCACAGGGTTAGAAAAGAAGCTGTGCTACTTTGGTATTCTAGCATAACTTGCACATTACTGAAATTGTCAGGAATTTAATGAAAAACCAGGGGACTGATCCTTAATGGATGAAAATCAGCTTAACCAAACTGATATCAAGGTAGCTAAACTGATCTATGGAAGCTAAACATGTGCCACTAAACCAGCAGCTGCACACTCCCTGTGCCAATGTAGATAGAGAAAATGAAGTGGCTCGTATTTTCTGACAAGTCTGTATGCTGATTCTGAACTATATGTATCTGCTCAGTGGGTATGAGCTGTTTAGGAATAGAGACAATGCTCTTGAAATTAACTCCTGGGTGAGAGAAATAGATGCACAATAAATCAGATCATTACAAGATGATTTTTGTGGTGATTGTTTGTTGAATTGCTTTCAATCAATTTATTTTACCAATAAAAAACCTAAATTGTTCCCAGTTCAGATTTCTCACGAACATTAAAAAGATAAAATACCAAACCAACAAAAAATTAATACTGGGATTCTAACACAAGAGTTCCCTAGAAACAAATTCAAAGGCAGACAAATAAAACAAGAGATTAAAATATACAAAATACTGCAATTTAAAGAAAAAATCACTGAATTATTGAAACGCCATAGAAGAGATGTCACAGAAGTGCTTCTAATCAGCCTGATTAAAAAAACACACTACCTTTTTTTCCCCTCCTTTGATGTCAAGAAGAGTATTGTAAACTTAAAAAGATGTACATAGTTCAAACAGATTGATTCGGAAAGTTCAAAGATACTGTAATTTTCTGGGTATTTATACTTTATCCCATGTGGTAGAAGTATGTTGCGTGTGTACACAGTGTAACCCTTTTAATACTGTTGTAGGGCTGCAAACAGAAAGCACTCTTCTGCAGAGTGAAAAAATTAGCAGCCTCTATAGAATAGCTCTGTGCTGACCTTCATTGTGCTGTGTCCATACCCAATGCAATCAATGCAGTAAGTGTCTCACTCGTCGGAGTGCTTTGTTCTCCCCAGTTGATTATTTTGTTATAAATTTACATACAGACTTGGTGAGCTGCCTGATAATTGCAACACCAGCTGGCAAATTGGAGCTTGAGGGCAGGCTCTGGACCCCTGCTCTCTGAGCGAGAATGACATCCTCACTGCCAAAGAGGTGCACAGGGCTTGTGATGGCAATTTTGGTGAGCAATACACCATCCGGTCAGCCTCACTGTGTGAAAGCGTTTGGGCAGAGCTGCCTCCACAGGATGCTGATATCACTGTGCTACTCAGTACGCAGGGGGGCAGAATGAGTGTAAGGGGCAATGCAGTTCATGTGCTGCCAGAGGGGCTCTGCCAATATTAGTTTTTGCAGAGAGAGGCTCATGTTTCAGCAGGCAAAAAGGTTGTTATTTCCCTAATGGGACAAGCCCAGGTTTTCCATGTATTAGATGCTATATAACACAGAGAGAGAAGCTTTTTGCCCTGGCAGGGAATTCTTGCCTATGCTTTTGGCCGGCTGACCAGTGTTAAAAACTTCTGCCACTGGTAGTGAGTGATGGTTGTAGGCTCTGCTGGGGCAAGTAGGTTCGAACCCCTGCCCTAACAACTCATTTAAGTAAATGAAATGGAGAAAATACCATCATTCCCCTTTTACAGAAGAAAAATTCACTTGAGGACCAAAGGCGTACTTTAAGGCCCAGTGAAATAGATGGAAAGGCAGCATTAAGTTGTGGCAGGTTTTGACAAGTTGCTTAGGGATTTTGTGTCTTTGCAAAGGGCTGATCTCAACACTGCCAAGAAGAGATTCAGAGCCCTGCCTAGTAAAGACAAAGCTGAATTTAAGAACTAGTTTTAAAGATTTAAATCTTACAGATTTTTCTCTTCATTATCTGTAATTTTAGGCAGAATATATTCAGATTTTTTTTTTTTTCCCAGAAGTGTCATAGGCAAAATAAACCGCTTGGGTTCTGCATCTTTCTATGAATGCTATCAGTTTATTTTGGCATTTCTGTAGACCAGTGGCCTCTTGACGAGCCTGCAGAATGGGCCTTGCTTGCTCAAGGTCCATAGCAGAGAATAATCCCAACTGGCGTAATTGGAGCTACATCTGTTTACACCAACTGAAAGATGTGACCCCCTGATCTTTGATTACTCTGGCAGAGCAGAATGCTGTAAGGCAGGGATTTTTCAGTGGTCCTTTATCTGCTTGAATTGCCTGGCCAGCTTCAAGATACAGAGGCTGTAAACAAAGGGAAATTGGGATGGCAAACCGATCAATTACAGAATATTGAAAAGATCAAGGAAGTGGCAGCAATGCTGCTAAAGCCAATATGGAAAAGCCTTTCTCATCCAGTAACCTTATTCTTGTGACAAAGGTTATAACAAGATGGAAAATGGCACAACGTGAATGCATTCTGGTGGCAATGATTGCTGTGTGAATTGGGACTGGTTCGTACTTCACCCACTCCGACTATCTTCCCTAGATGCTGTATCCCAGGCAACCCAGGCAGAAGGTGTTATATTTATTGTGTCCCCGCTGCTTTTTATCTCTTCCAGCGAAACCCGACATTAAATTCTCTCTCCAGCCTCCACTCTTTTAAACAAGCGGGAACACATGGCAGCATTACATTCACCCGATTTCCTAATTAGACCAGCAGAATCTATTTCTTTCTTTTCTATCTGAGAAGGTCTGTGCCGCTGGTCTCTAAATCTTGCCCAAACTGCCAAAAACTGGTAGCATGTTTTCTGCCTCATCACAGACAAGGGGTTACCCCGTGCTTTTGGAGACAGCCTTGGTTTCATTTCCACTACACCGGAGTCTGAAGGCCTTAGAAGAGGCAAGATATGGATACCATACATAAAGCTTGGAAGATGGCATGATATCTGTCTGGAGAGTTCACTGTAGCAGGAACTCTGCCTGCTGGTCCCCTCCTGTTGCCTGTTTGCGAGGCGGTAGGGGGTGTTGTGCTTCTCGCGAAGCCTCTGCTGGCTGCCCAAGCCTGAGGGCTGGTAGGGGCTGGCTCCAGCCATCTACCTCCCTCTCACACTCCCTGATGCTCCTCAGCCTCTCCACCTCCTCCTTCAGGTCAGCCACTAGGCTGAGTAAATCATTCACCTGGTCACATCTGACACAGGTGTTGTCTCTATCGCCCTGCACCGCAAGGGCCAAGCTCTGGCACTCGCTGCAGCCAGAGACCTGTGCACTCGCAGGTTTGCGAGTCTCCACGCTTTTCTTGGCAACAGCCTTCCGCCGGGGTGCAGCCACGGCAAACCAGCAGGCTCGCTAGTGCTCTCCATGATAGCTTCAGTGGGGGGCTCGGCTCTGCCTCCCCTGGCCCGCTCGCCCTGCCCGCGCGAAGTGCCGCGCCGCGCCCCGGCTGAGGAGCCGCGCCCTGTTTCCCGCCCTGTTCGCCGCGCTCCCCGGGGCCGCCTTTGGACGGGCGGCAGGGGACGGACCGCTCCTGGCTCCGGCCACGCCTCGCGGCCGCTCTCGCGAGGGCTGCCGGGCCCTGGCGGCCCCCTCGGCTGCCTCGAGTGGCCTCGGTGCGGCCACGGAGCCCTNATGTTAAGGTCACCCGGGTAAGATCAGAGCTGGTAACCAGCAGCGAGAAAGTGACAGCTTCTTACAGCTGTCCTTGAATAGAGCTTGTGGTGCGGCTGTTCTCACTCCGTGCAAAGTTTAATGTGTCAGCATAAACCACTGCCTGCGGGCGGTTGTGGTGGCAGTTTCACCTCAGAGGTGTTTGTTGTGGTTTAGCACCAGCAGGCAGCTCAGCACCACACAGCTGCTCGCTCACTCTCCCCAGGTGGGATGGGGGAGAGAACTGGAAAGGTAAAAGTGTGAGAACTCATGGGTAGAGATAAAGACAGTTTACTAGGTAAAGCAAAAGCTGTGTGCGCAAGCAAAGTAAAACAAGGAATTCATTTGCTGCTTCCCATGGGCAGGCAGGTGTTCAGCCACTTCCAGGAAAGCAGGGCTCGTCACGCATAACAGTTTCTTGGGAAGACACATGCCATCACTCTGAACATTCCCTCCTTCCTCCTCCTTTACCCCAGCTTTTATTGCTGAGCAAGATGGCGTATGGTATGGAATATCTCTTTGGCCAGTTTGGGTCAGCTGTCCTGGCTGGGTCCCTTCCCAGCTTCTTGGGCACCCCCAGCCTCCTCGCTGGCAGGGCACAACTAAAAGTAGAAGCTCTTCTTGTGTCTGTGTAAGCACTGCTCTGCAACAACTAAAAATATTGGTGTGCTATCACTACCGGTTTCGTCCAAAACACAGCATTGTGTGAGCCTCTACAAAGAAAGTTAACTCTGTCCCAGCCAAAACCATGGCAGTGGTTTTAGGGTTTGCCTCCATGCAACTTTACATTGCCACCTCCCAGATGAGATGCACTCCCTGAATTCTTGAGCACTTCTAGTCTGTTTTAAGGGCATGGTCAGCCAATTTTGAGCCACCTCCTGCTGTGAGTTGAGATAGTGGGACTTGGCCATGAAAACTGAATAAATAGATGCTCAGGCAGGTACTGCTGCTGATCTGGGGAGCAGCAAACACAAGCTGAACCCTTAACTGCATGTGCAACCACCACAAAACATGAGGTCAGTTATGCGATAACAGAGCTTTTTTCTTCTAACGAGCTACTTTCCTTGTGCTCAGCTCAAACATAAGTCGTGCATCCTGACAGGGTTGGCCAAAGGATACAAGTCCTGATATGATCACAGCGAACACTCCTGTCTCTTCAAGGCTGTTTCTTGCCCCCAAGATACGTTATCCCTCATGAAATCAAGGCTGTTTTTTTTTTTTTCAGCAGTCACTGCCAGGTACCTGATGCCATTGCCTGTAACTGGGAATGGCAAAAAGAAATGAAGAAGTGTCAGCGGGAGTCAGAAACAGCTCTGTCTCCTCTGAGAAGTGATTCTGGTCCTCGAGACAGGACTGTGAGACCCAGCTGAAATCACAGTCTAAGTGCTTACACTAGCTTGTGAGCTGCTTGCTGTTTTGAATCTCTGGTCACTGCTCAGTTCCAGTGGGCTGGGGGTTGGAAAGGAAATGCTTGCATCCTGCAACTGCAGCTTGTACTCCTGGCCTGGAGGAGCTTAGCTGTTGCTGATTGAGGATCACATGCAAGCAGATAAGCCAGAAGAGGATCATGCATTCACAAAGCCCGAGAAATCCTGCTCTAATCCATTAGGATTCCAAGATGTAAAGCTCAGTGAGTATAGTAGTTTGCTCTTCAATACAAAATTTGAATTCCCTTTTGTTTTGCCTGCTGTTCTCCTTAGTGGATTCTTCCATACTCCTTAACACACCAAGGGTCAGGACTTAGGTGCTCCTTGGTCCCTATCTTAACCTAGAGAAATACAGCGGGTTCTTGCCTCATGGGTATGGGAGTCCTCAAAAGGCAGCTAAGGAAGAAAGAAATTCCCTGTTCTGGTGATAAGAAATGCCACCTTCTGCGCAACATTCTGATTTTCTTCATCCTTACCAGTGTCAGGTTGTTCCTTTCCCCTTATTGCGGGTGATCCATTTGTAGCTCAAAAATCATGGCTGCCTTTTCAGAGCCCTTTGAAAGCTCATCCTTTCATTTTCTGTCATTCTGCAGCTAGGCCAAGACAACAGCTTGTTAGTGTTTAAATGAGCTCATCCATATTTTTGCGTGAAATTCTCGGTCATTTAAGCCTGGTGTCTGGTCACTGTAATATTATGATCTTCTCTCTATTTCAAGGCTTTGCTTTTAAACCTAACTAGAGTATAAAACTATTATATGGTCATAGGCTCTCAATGGAGAGACAATTCTGAGCCTAATCTGCCATTTCTGGGTGAGGGTTGTTTTTTTGGTTTGTTTTTCTTTTTTTCCGGTGTTGCTACTAGAGGGCAAGGTTCAGGAGGATTCTGCATCATTTAGGTGAAAATAAAGGATATCAGAAGAAGATTAGGAGCAGGGGGTTCCTATGGTGGTGTATACAATATTTCTGATGCTTCCCTAGAAGAGGCTGCTGAACAGCTTGTCTATCAGGTGCTGTCTAACTGGAAGTGCATACCACCTTAGCCAGGAAAGGATATGCACTAGCCAGCTCGTCTTGGGAGGCAAGCTATAAGTCTGCAAATATGGACTCAGATTGCAGTGACATTGGCACCCGCTGACCTAACACAACCTGATGCTACTGACTCCTTGCCTGCCAACTAAAAATTACAACTCACAATCCTCTTAACTCTAATCATTCTGCTCCTGTGTTTGGAGTGCACAGGGCCTTTGCATCTCCCTCTGGGGCAGGCATTCAGGTTGCCTAAGCGTGTGATAGCTGTACTTGCAGAAAGGTGGGACTGAAGGTTCTGAGTGCAATGCCAAAACAGGACCATGTATGGCTTTGGGATTTTGCTTTTTCCCCTTTTTTGTTTTGGGGCACTGGAGCTTGTTTGCCGCTCTTGTTTGCACTAGAGCTTACAGGTGTTACGTGCCAACTAACAATATGTATGTCATGAAATTGCCAGCTGATGCGCAAGCCAAACTGCTGTGGTGATCATTGGTTTATATTTTTGCAACTGACTTGGATCCAGGGCTTGATAATTTTAAATAAACCCACATTGGTGGAAATCCACACACAGATAAGTTCCTGCCACCATTCTGCTAAGTGACGGGCTCTTCCCCTAACAGCTCTCGTTTGATCTCCTCTGAGGCTAACTCAGCTATGGCTTCAGGGCAGGAAATGACAGTCCAAAATGAGCTGAAGAAAACTCTCCAGAATATCTCCCCTCCTCTCCATTACCTTAAAAAAAATTAAACTTCTGTTTATTCTGAAGGGCTTCTGTTGCTCTCAAGCCATATCGCCTAATAGGTTTCTCAGAGAAGCATTTTTCTCTATGCAAGTAATTTAAGCTTTACGTGCCCTCAAGCCATTTTTTAATTAGAAGAAAAATAGGAAATTCTTGGCCCAAGTAGGGGGCTTATGCTGTTGATTGACTACAGTGAAGAATTCCATAGGAGTGTTGAATTTTGCACTGTCAGATATGAAATCAGCCCTATAAGTATAACCCTGACCTGAGGCTGGGATTTTTAAAATGAGTTTCTTAATAAGAAAGGGAAGAAATAAATTTGACTTTGAATAAGCATAATGCAATTTCCCTTCACACAAATTACTCCTTTATTATAGCACAGATATTCACATTTATCAGTCTAAATACTTAAGTCATATGCAGCTTCATTTTGCTGGACTCAGCTCGGTCCTGCCTAAGAGGGAAACCATTACTAGAGCAGCTTAGTTCACACAGGCTCACCCCATTCACACTGCCGTAACCCCCCTGAAATGTGTGTGGCACACCAGCTCATCTCTTTTCTCTGGAGCAGAGCTGAAACTCTCTCTGTAATAGCAAGCATCTGGATCCTCGATGGTGCCATTCAGCTGGATTTTTCCGGTATTTGGAGTAGTCTTCGCCACAGCAATGCCTAGCAGGGCACAGAGGTAGGGACTGTGCGGTCGGAGCAGCACTGTACGTGACGCTTGTGTTGGTGGTCCCCATGGGTGCGTGGGGCATCCTCCACTGCCGTTCTTGGTCTTTTCACTTCAGGCAGAAACAGCCTGGTTTCTGCCCTTTTTTCCTGACAAGATATTCTTTAGGTTTAATAGGGAAATGTAGGCAAACTTAAAGGGTTGTCATCAAGCAGAATGTTACACGCTGGCTGTATGACCTTACCTCCCTACCCTTGCTGCCAGCACATGAATGCATAGTTGCCAACCCACTAGTATGGGATTGGATGCTGTGGGTGAGAGGATGGTAGCAAGACGGGAGCTTGGTTAATGTGGCAGGGTATGTCCAGTGGAGGCAAGGACACCGGGTAGAGAGACCAGTCAGGAACCAGTCAATGGTGGAGCTGCCATTCCTCTGCAGCTACCTGCCTTGTATTTGAGGTGTGCTTTCTCAGAGTGGGCTGACTGTACCAGTGGCTGGGGGAGAAAAAGGCTTGAGATCATCACTGTTTCCTATATCTTCCTCTTTTTTTTCTTTTTTTTTTCTTTTCTTTCTTTTTTTTCCTTGCTAAGGCTGATTTTCTTAGCTGAGAACAGGCTGAGTATGTCCAAAGCAACTCAGCAGCCAGTGAAGATAAAGCCAGGGCTGTCAGAAAACGCCAAGCAGAGGTATTTTTTGTAGGCTGAAATGAAGGATGAGAGAGCCCATTTGGATAAAAAAAGAATTAACCTTGAACCTCTCCCTGAAGTCTGATTCAAACATGAATCTCATTTGTATTAAAAAGGGAAAAATACAATTCACTTAGCTCTTTTATGCGGTGTCTGCAGTTTCTGGTTTGGGGGAGCGATGAGGTAAAGAGAGACGGAGTGTAAGAGTCGGGTGCTGAGTACAGACATCACCTGCATGGGGACAGAAGCAGAGAGACCAGTGACTTTTTCCCCAAAGGAGTGGTTTGTGCCTCGTCCTCTGTATGGTGTGCCAGGACTGATCATCAGGTGGAGTATTGCCCCCTTGACAGTCTCGATACAGGTTATTCTTTGCAGTAGAGAGGGATACTTGTGATGGCGCCAGAAACAAGCTCCTTACATACAGGGTTGGATTAAGCCAAGCCTGTGTTTAAGATTTTGTGAGGTCGTGGCAAGGAAAAATATTCCCTTTCACATTGCTTCGCACAGGGGAGTGTTGCTTGTTAGGTACTCTGCTTCGCTCAAGAGGTAGGTGACGAGGGATGGAGGAGTGAGGAGGAGAAATGGTGTAAGATTCAGCACACAGCCAAGCAAAGCAAAGTGCAGTAAGCGGATTGCAGGTCAGACAGGAGCAGATAGGTGAATCCGATTTCTTCTTGGCTGATGTAGCTGCGTGATGCTCTCTTCTTCGCTCCTGAGCCAGCTGGTTCCTCCAAGCTGAACATGAACGTGATGATTCAGCTCAGCCCTTCAATGAACAATGATCCTGGGAGTAATTTTTTTGTGGCTGACAGCCCCTCCACACACGAACCAGTCCTTTTGGAACCGAGCAGTCATTTTTGTTGAAAGTACAGCCAAGTACTGGCAACACTGTGGCAACAGGCTGTTCTCCAGCACCTGTGGCACAGCCATAAATCATGCTGAGAGGGAGAATGAGGAACTGCCACATCCACTGCCCGTTCTGCTATTTCTGTGGATGAATTTGTTGCCAGTGTTGTCAAATCAAGTTTGATGGGTGCCAGCTTCACACCCGAGTTCTAAAAGGACATGGAAATGTGTGTCAGTATTGGGAAAGAAATGCATATCTGGGAGATCCATCAACAAGACGCAAGGAGCTTGTGGGCTCCTTCTCTTCATGTGTACCTAAAGTGAGCGGCGCTTAGGGAACGGACCACCGTTAAGGCAATCCCTGCCAATTTAGAGTGCCCTGTGGGAAAGCTAATGCAGCAACAGCATGAGAAAAAGTGAGGACGGTGGATGGCACAGATAGCGATCCATCTCACCCACAGCGTGTAAAAAAGTATCAGTCAATGAAGAAGCAGACTAGTGAAGGGAACTGCTCTTTCTTCAGCCTTGCCAAGTAAAGAGTGAATGACAATAAGGCTGTTGAGCAGCATGTGTAAGGTTTGACACATCAACTCTGAATACACCGTGCAGTTTGAACCAGGTTGTTGGTTTGGATTTACGCGTGATTTGGACCTCAAGTGCAGCATATGGTACAAACTAATGAGATTTACTGCTGGGGCTTAGTGGGCTTCTGGGAATACTGATATTGCCCTGGAGTTCCACCTCCTGAGTCAGCTCTGTATCCAGGATCTTGACCCCAAAGCACTGTGGCTTGAAGAAAGCCAATGCACAAAGTAATCTGTGCTCAGTTCTGATGGTTAATGTGTTCCCAATTACATACACATTGATTTACAAAAGTGCTGGTGTATGTACTCATCCATAGGCCTGTAAACTCAAAAAAATACCTTGCATGCATCAAAAATTTCCACTAAACTCTACTCACACCACTTTCAAATACCTAAAGAAGAAGGGGTCAGAGAGTAGTAAGTTTTGCAATGAGCTCTGAACAAGTCTACAGGGATGTTATTACACGTGAGCTGGTGAACCCCCATGTCCAGTTTTGCCTTCAGATGTACATTCCTCTTTTTGTATGCTGGAAACCCTATCTGGTGTATATTTTCAGTGGTTACAAGCGATTATTTCTTGGAAAGAGGTGGCAGCTCTCCTCTGGAGTCCCAGCCTGTGGTGTGAGATGGGCAGATCAACCAAGGTGCTTGTCTCAGAGGGATCTCAGAGGATGAGAATGGATTTAATTTTCTGTTGAAGCACTGCAGGAGCAAAGTCCTAGAGAGATTTTCCATTTAGAGCACTTTTTTTTTTTTTTTTTGGTGGAAAAATGAGCTTTTTCCTATTTAATCAAAAGCCCAGTTTGCTGCAGCAGTTTTGATGGAAATTTTTCAGCATAGGTCTTTGTTGTAAAATACCAACACATCAGAATTATCCCTTTATCTCAGCAGATGCACTTTCCAGAAAGGGAACATCTCAGGTGATGAAAAACACAGCAGCTTTGCTGCCTTGACTCAGTCGGACAGGTTTTTGATGATAGAGAATTTTGTCTAAACAGACTCTTTTCATTAAAACTGAAATGCTTTGTGGACAGGTTTTGTATTTGGTCAAGCTTTCACTGCTAATTTTTCTTTACATAGCTATGTGCAGTGCTGCCTTGTGTAGTAGTGGTGTGTGTAGTGGTGTGGGATCATGTCTCTGCTTTGCCTGGATTCAAACTAGTTTAGCCTGAAATGATTCAGATGAAGCCAAATCATGATATGAAAGACTCTTGTTTTTGAGGCTGCCAGAGGTATTAGACTGTTTGCATCTCCCATCTGGAATTAGGAAGTGGTGTTTGATCTAGAGAGAGAAATTTTGGCCTAACTTTGATTTTGCAGAATGCTTTGTGTGAGGCTGGTTCTTCCCTCCTAAGGCCT
Organism: Anseranas semipalmata; assembly: GCA_013399115.1. Classification (NCBI taxonomy): domain Eukaryota; kingdom Metazoa; phylum Chordata; class Aves; order Anseriformes; family Anseranatidae; genus Anseranas; species Anseranas semipalmata. The sequence goes on from VXAA01006465.1 coordinate 150,569, forward strand.
GGAGAAGCCTAGAAAGCTGCCCCAGAACAGATGCGTAATTCTGCCACTGACCACAGTGGGTGACTGTGCTAGCACATAGATTCATGAGGTTAAGAAACTAAATTGTATAAAATCCTGTAGGAAGCAGACCGGAGTTTCCCATACTCCAATCTCAAATAACCCTGATGACAGGCTTTCCAGCACAGGTCTCATCAACTCCCTCTTGGCTCTGCTACTTTCCTCAAAAGCACACCCAACTGGGAAAAACATCTATGAAGCTGCAGAAATCACAGAAAAGATGTACCCTTTTACATACAGCATTTAACTTAAAACAGAAACAGCACAATCTCACAATCCAGCATGGGAGGAACAAAATGAATAGCAAGCAAATTTCTTTTTTGGGGGAAAGGTCCTATAAGCCATTTTTGTACCCTTTTAATATCTTACAGAAAAATTGTTCACATATTCCGTAGTGTGTAAATGATCCTTAATAAACTTTGGGTACTGCATGCTAACTGTTTCTTTAACTTATTAGCACATACATTGCAGTGATGTTAAAAAACCCATGTATGCAAACTTTTGTGATGAGAAGGACCAGATCTTTCATTTAATCCCAGCTAAATTATAGCTTTGCAAGCTCTTATCTGAACCACATCTTAATAACACTGAACAGTGATTTCTTCCATTAGTCAAAAGAGACTCTGGACTGATCACTGTTCCCGGCAGTGCCTCTTGCTTTGGCCCCAGGTACCAACAGTAAATTGCCTTTGCCATTCATTGCCCATAAAAGCCAGACCTTTACCTCTTTGCTCGAAAGGCTGCTCTTTACAAACGCCCTTTCTGTGTTTCTTTGATCTGAATTTGAAATGTTTTCATCGGGGTGTTGCTGCAACTGCTGGCTATCTGTCCAAGTGGGAAGAGAAATCTAAGGAGAAGTATTAAAGAACTGAAGTAAAAGGCTTGTGATGCGTTTGACCAAAGATGTCAAATATGTCCTGAGTACTGAGCTTTTCTGCCTAGATTATAACAACTGGACGTTACATTAAACCTTTTCACTGACAGTTAAACATGGGTAACATGGGCTGGGTTTCATGACCCTGCTGATGAAGGACACCGCGAGTAGCATAGAGTCAGCGTCTGCCATGACTGGTGTGTATGTTTTCTGCTTTTATTTTCAATTCTGCATAGCAGGTAACACGGTGACAGCATAAGTGATATTCTAAATATGTGAACCTATAAAATCATCTTTATTTCCCCAGACTGAACTCTAGAATCAAAAGCAAGACAAGCCATGACAGCACCGTGCTGGGCCCACGTTGCTTACCTGTGCTGGAGTCCCAAGCTCTTGATTGTATGGCACATCATTGATGTGACCATGCTCCTCAGGGAACATCACTCACCAGGAGCGATCCCTGCTGAGGGAGCATCGCTCACCAGGATGCAGCACCGTGTGGTTGATTTCTCTTCATCAGCACTGCCTCGGCTGCCTCTGCTGCACCAGGCTCCGTGGTGTAGCACAGAGTGGCCGTTCAGATCCCTGAACATGGCAGCTGGCTCACACACCACAGCATGCACAGGATGGGCAAGGCTCTCCACCTCTCTCTCACCTTCTTGGGTTTTGTTTTTTAAGTAAAATTGGCTTATACATCTTCACACCACTTACCGTTTCGCTTTTATACTTTAAGATATTTTTATTAAAGATTCTGGAGTCAGGATCTTTAGCATAGGGCCTTTTGCTGCATCTCATTCGGGTTTGGATCACAGTTCCACAGACAGTTTTTCTTCTCGGTTAAACTCCCAAAGTAGTCAATCTTTAGACAAGATCGTTAATTTGGTTTCCATAAGGCTCAACACAGAACCATTGTGGACTGTATTTTATTACCTGTAATAATAATAACTGAGAGGACAAGACATTGTGGGGACTAGAATTTGGCAAAATTATCTCTGCAGCTGACCAAAATGTGACGAAGACAGTGTGTTTAGCAATGGAAGAAGAGTTGCCTGTGACGTTTCCCCCCCTGCCTTGTGAACGAAGAGACGCTGCGGTCTGTCTGAGAATTTTCCCTCCATCCTCTTTGGAAAGTGGTGAGGCATGAGCACTATTTATTCACTCTGCCAGCTGCAGGCATCTTCTCTGGCCATTTCACACTCTTGAACCCCTGGAGGAGAGGTGCCATTTTATGACTGCAGGACTGTGGTTACAGCATGAAAGTACAATAGCTTTTGGTTCTGCGGGAGAAGAAAATTATGGTGGCGATGAATCCAGCAGCTGTGAAAACAACTCCTGTTATCCTTCTTTAGGAAAAAGGAGAATAAAATACATTTATTCTGAATCAGAGGGCTTGAGCATTCAGTCAGGTGGTAAGAGAAATGGTAAGACCAGACACTACTTATCTTTTATCATTGTTTAAAGACAGGTTTCTGCAAATTGCTGGTCCACTCCCCCACGATAGGTAGATAGATAGATAGAAAGAAAATCATTGTGGAAAATATGTTCTACCACAGTAGCATATAATTATGTGACAAAAAATATATCAGGCTGTGCTGCAGGCAAGACGTTGTGTCTCATTAGTGTTTGGTGGTCTTGATCACAAATAACATGTTTCAAAATTGTCAACTCCCTCTGATTCTTCTTCTGTGCTAATATACACACATAATCACACTCAAAATTAGCCATTTCCTGGAAAGAGACTTCGTCTGTCCAGGCCTGTGTCTAATAATTTGTTTGTGGAATTAAAGGGGCATGTCCTTCACCAGCTGCGCACAGAGGGACTGAAAGCAGGCAGACTGTTCTCAGTAAGTGAGCAGTCATTTTTAACCAGGTTAATGATACCAAATTGCTCCATGCTGCATGTTACAATAACTGGCTCAATGCAGTTCTCAAAGATCAGTACTGAGCATGCTAGGTGCTGCTGAGAGGCACAGGCCAGAGAGCACAGATGATCCAAGAGATTCCATTTGAGAATGTGCATCCTTTGGCCTCACAATATTTTCCTCCTCTGAGTGAGACTGAATGCAGCAAGAGCATTACCAACAGCAGATTGACTTAGGGCTGGTGATCTATGCCTTGATGCTGTTATGCTGCAGGCCATCTATGAAAGAAATGGGGAGCCTGCAGCTGATGGTGCAATCTCATTTTTTTGTTTCGTCATTGTCTATCCTTGCAGCAGATAATTGAGGTAAAAACTGCCCATGCCACTGGTTGAATTTAACACCTTTTTTTTTTTTTTCATGCTAGGATTTGAGCTCGGGGACAAAGGGACTGCAAGGAAATTCTTGCTGCTTCAGTTCCCCTCACTAGCTGTGCATCGCATTATTGCTGAACTACGTGCAAGCATCCAGCATTTCGCCCTGTCTCAGTTCTCATCAGTTCAGGCAGTAGAGAGGAAATAGAGCTTTGTTTCTTGATATCCACAGGCCTTTCTAGATACACCCAGTCCAATCACTTTTAGTAGAGTCAATTCCCGCTGATTGATTACTCATACACTTTACAGATTGTTTCTATTTTCTTGAAACACCAGTATATGAATTTTAACATGCCATATAGTCAGTGACAGACAATAATAAAGCATAACACTTTGACCTTTTCAGTTGCCTGCACTTTAATTTACTGGCTACTCTCATTGCTCTTTGTTTATGGCTCCTCAATATAACTGGCAAGGAGAAAGTAGACGGGACAGCTAGACAAGATGCAGATTATTTAAAAGGCTAAAACCTGGCTTTATCATTCTCTTAAAAGTTTATGGTCTTTTGTGGGCAATATTGGGCATTAAAGTGATGCTAGCTCATTCTTGGTTATGAAAAAGATTGTAGCTGGAACACAAAGTGACACAGGTTCAACTTCATTTGTAGTGGCTTGTGGGCCAGCACACAGTTTCAGCAGTGCTGGTGTAAATCTGAATTAAGCTTTGTAGGAATTAATAGATTTTCTCCACATTTTGTGAATGAGCCTATGCGGTGAATGGAGTTAAATCCAACTGGCGACCGGTCACGGGTGATGTTCCCCAAAGGGTCAGTGCTGGGGCCCATCCTCTTCAATATCTTTATTGATGATTCGGATGAGGGAATTGAGTGCACCGTCGATAAGTTTGCAGACGACACCAAGTTGGGGGTAAGTGTCAATCTGCCGGAGGGTAGGGAGGCCCTGCAGAGGGACCTGGACAGGTTGGATCGATGGGCAGAGTCCAGTGGGATGATGTTCCACATGGCTAAGTGCNGTTTTGGGCCCCTCACTACAGGAAGGACATCGAGGTGCTGGAGCAGGTCCAAAGAAGGGCAGCAAAGCTGGTGAGGGGTCTGGAGAACAAGTCTTCTGAGGAGCAGCTGAGGGAGCTGGGGTTGTTTAGCCTGGAGAAGAGGAGGCTCAGGGAGACCATAATGCTCTCTGCAACTGTCTGAAAGGAAGTTGTGGCGAGCTGGAGGTCGGTCTCTTCTCACAGATAACTAGCGATAGGACTAGAGGGAATGGCCTCAAGTTGTGCCAGGGGAGGTCCAGGGTGGAAATCAGGAGAAATTTCTTCTCAGAAAGAGTGGTCAGGCATTGGAACGGGTTGCCCAGGGAGGTGGTGGAGTCACCATCCCTGGGGTGTTTAAGGAAAGGTTGGATTTGGTACTCAGGGACATGGTTTAGTGGGTAGTATTGGTGGTAGGGGGACAGTTGGACTAGATGATCTTGGAGGTCTTTTCCAACCTTAATGATTCTATGATTCCGTGATGCTACGAATTAGCTGTGTGAGTGCTTGCCTGTTCACTGCTCCAACTCCAAAATGCTGGCTGGTGGGAAATCAGGGGAAAAAGAATCCCATCGCTGCTTTGTCCCCTAGCAGCTTGGTTTGCCATAGTAAACCCTTCTGCAGGCCCTAGAATGTTTCCTGCACCACACAATCATCAAGGCATCTGACTGACACCGAGGGGTAAGAAGGGGTAAGAGCTGCCTGTGATCTTCCTCTGTGCACTGGGGGAATACAAACTACAGTCCAAACTGCAGCTCAAGAGGCTCGCTCTATTTGGTTGTTATCAGCACCCCATGAAAATTCTGATCATCCTTCAGCTTGGTGAAAGCCTAGAGGATATTTCCACGGTGAGAACGGTAAAAGGAGGACAAACTGCTCTGTAGAAAGACTTGTTTCGTGCAGGGATGTCTGACAGTTTAGTGATGCCGCAAGTGGGAAATAAGAGTGACAGCAGAGCCTGGTTTTCTGCTGCAGAGCTGTGTGTATAATGGATTGTTTCAGTTTTCTGGTGGTTCTGGAAAGCTGCAAGTGGGATCTATACATTAAAAAGAAAAGGGATGATGAAAAAGGAAAAAAAAAAGGCAGCTTCAGTCCTCTGTGTCTTTTTTTTTTTTTTTCATTTGCCCTCAATCAAATTGTTTTGATTTCAGGATTGCTGTTATGTTTTTAATTTTTATGTCCATGTAGGATTACAATAAAAAAATACAACTAGAGAATGAGGAAGGGCAGCCAAAGGTTGATTACAGTCTGTTGCTCATTGCATAGATTTGTAGGTTTCTGAGGCAGAAGGGACTGTGATGATCCTCTAAACTGACCTGCAGGCTTTAAATTTTACCCTCTGAGGCCTGTACCAAGCCTAGAAACCTGTGGCTGAACTGACTCATAGTTTTTAAAGTATGTGTTCAGTCTTGATTTAAAGACTCTTAAGAGATGGAGAACATACAGACGAGACCTCTGGATAATCTCTTCTGCCAGTTAGAAACTTTAAAAAGTTTAAAGAAAAAGCAAACAGAAATACGTTTTTCTTTTTTAATATTCTGAGTTCAGTTTGCAGCCTGTAGAGATAGGAATGATGTGTCTGATACACTGAAAAGTCTTAGAAGCATTAGAAATGCTCTTTCTGCTTGCATAAATTAAGGCAGTGGTGAATTCTCCTTTCTCCTTCCTTCCTAGAAACCAAAGAGGAAACCAAGAGGAAGTTGGACCTCATTGATCCATAGAGCCCAGCATCACCAGACTGTGCTGCCGAGACGGCATGGCTCAGGCATCACTGCTGAAGACACTGACCACAAAGACACTGCTTAGCTCTGGGAAATCAAGGGGACTCGATGTGAAGTGTTATCAGCAAGGTAAAAATGTCAGAATGAAGAGATGCAGATATTTGGTAGAGTTGGCTGAAAATTTTCCATGCTAATGCTTTCCTACTGAAAACTGTGGTTTTGATGAAAACATTTGCTTTCCTCAGCAGAATTTATTGCACAGAACTTGAACGTATTGTTTTCATTTGGGCTTTGAAACGTTCTGGTTTTCTTTGAGGGAAGACAAAATGAATCTCAGCTCTTCATTAGAAGTCAAAGCTCAGCAGCAGACCAATAAATTCAAACAGAAGTCACAGTTCTACAGGAAGAGAAAATCTAATTTCCAATTATGGTTATTTATTTAACTTTTTTTATCAGCCAGTTCTAGTTTTCTTAAAATTTATCAGGAGTTAGTAGATATTCCGTAAAGAACGGGACAAAAAAAAAAGAAAAAAAAAAGGAAAGAGAATTCAAACTATTAGTTGTTTTTGAAATGTTTGATACCATATTAAAGCAAGAGGGAGCTCAGAATATGGTTTTACAAATACAGATATTTGTCCCAGTTTTCTACAGCAACATAAATTAGCTCAGCTCTTTTGCAGTCGTGGGATCAGATTCCTAGTTGCTCTCAGTCAAATTTACATCTGGAATAAAGCGACACAGCTCTCTTCATGAAATCAGATGGGCCAGATCTGCAGGGGTATAAACCTAAATTCATTAAGTTACCTGATGCACATCAATGACAGGTTTGACCTATTTGGGTTTTTATTGAACTGGCTGAACCATTGGTGAGGAATTCTTACCACAGAGTTCATTAACTCAGTATTTGGGAGCAGGGTGGCTTGGTCGGGTGTTTCTAAAATCAGTGCTAACTCTGTTACTGCAGTTCTGCATGGAATAGCTGAAAAAGGAAGAGAAAGGAACCATGCTTTTATTGATCATGCAAATTATAAGCTAAATACTATAAGACATGCAATACATTCTGGCAATTTTTTATTTTCAATTCTGTACAAACTTTTTTGCTTTGGATGATTTTTACTGCTACATGGAGCAATCTGCAGAACGTGGTCGTATATAGGGTGGAGGGACGGAAAGTCTGACTTTGTGCCTTGACCTACAGAAAGAGCTCAGAAAACAGAATATGCTTTCTCCCACTGTGGTTTCTGTTTTGTGCCCAAGCAGCCTTTTCCTAGTCCCTCACAGGGGATTTTTCAGAGTGCAGACATATATTCATTAATAGCTGTTCTGAGGCTTTGCATGCACAAGGTTTTTCATAGCCACTAATCCTTAATGAAGATCAAAGAAAAATCTGGAGAGGAGAAATTATTTCCCACCCCTCATTGCCCTGTTCAAAGAGGAATTCATAATTCTCTCTAGTATAATGGGTCCAAAGAGCCCCTCTTCTTAAAAGACTTCCCAACATACACTTTTGTAGTACCTGGCTGGGCACCCTTAGGTGTCTTTAACCCCTCTGAAAGCACTATGCTGTATACATCTATGTTAGAGCTTTAATTTCCTGCGGACTCCTTCCACCCTTTGCTGCATACATACATAGGTTTGCATTTCAGTCACTACCGCCTCTGAGGACTTAGGGTAAGGTCATATAATTTTTTTCTACTCAGGGAAAATAAAAGCAAACGCCATTGTAGCAGCAAGAGGCAGTCATGGCCTGTCAGCAAGATTCTGTTCATTTCAAGTCCCCCTCACTGTCCCCTGTCAGAGAGGTATGAGTTGCTAGCTGTCAGAAACGCAGCAGCAAAGCCCAACTTCAAAAACCACTGAAAACCTGAAGGACCTGATGCTGGGTGCTTCTTTTGTCTGATCATGTGTTACTTATCACACATCTGAGATGAACTGTGTTTAGAAAGCTCACATCTCGCTTTCCATCAAATTTGTGTCATTTAATTTATTCATTTAATTTTCTTCCATGATGGAATAAGTTTTTGCAGCCCTTTCCTTCCAGTCCCAGGCTAAAGCTCTAGCTTTTATGGTCTGTATTTCTAAGCATTCAATTTAGTCATTTGCCTTTTATATATCATCTTGAATAAGCAATGTAAGGAAATAAAACAATATGGGAGGAGCCCTTGTTGGAAGAAGAGTCCCCTGTTTCCATTGGCAGGGCTCAGAGGAGGTAAACTTTCTGGGAAGGATCTGTTCCTAATGTAAGATGATAGTCTGTTGATGCTGTCCCTTTACAAAACTCAGCCTGTGCTTGTCAATGAAAAAAATGGAAAAAGTCAAACACAGGACGATAAAGAATGCAAAAGTGGAAGTGCTGCTCAGAAACTCTCATGACTGTTATGAAAGTGCTTATCCTTGTACTGTGCCTCCTAAATTTCCTGCTAGTCTCTCCCAAAGCATTCCTGTACAATATCCTTGTGAAACAAAAGTATTTAAAAAAAACCCTCCCTATGAGGACATCTATTCTTCCAAAATTATTCCTGCTTTCCTGACCCCTGCTTTGAGTAAGTGAGTTTGTTTAGGTATGTTTCTAGAAAGATTTGGGCTTGCTCCTGCTTGCAGAGTTGTGTTGTTTCCCATCCCCTGTATAACAGCTTTCAAACTGGACTGTGCATTTTCTGTGATGGCACCTTGTTATCCTCTGAATCCCTTGGAGAATTTCTTCGGAGGTTGTTACTTGCTAAGATACACCAGTGCTGATAGTTTTAGATTTGGTGCGTTCCTTTAGTGTGCCAGATCACTTGGAATTGAGAATAAAAGCACATGCAATTAAGGGCATAGTTTTCAATGGGGAACAAAATTAAGGATATCATTAATGAAGAGTCTGCAGCTTCTACCTCATCCTGTTCTGTCAAACTGAAATCTCTATTCATTAATACAAGATGGAGAATTTTTAGCCAAAACTACTGCTGCTAAAATGTGATTATGTTGCTGCTATGGCATGGCAGTTATCTTTCTTATTGTTCTATGTGATAGTGGGGCAACTATTTTAGTACTCTTGATGAAGACTTAAAGGCTGAGGAGTCCTTTCCTTCATGATTGCCAAGCAGCAGGGGATTGGCATATAAATCCAAAGAGTCTTACACTTTTTAAAGAGTTTATCTTTTGGTTCTGAGCTCAGGATACACTACAACAAATTTTCAAGCACTTCGGGAGAACAGTGACAAGAATATTTTTAATGAAAATTCATAGCATGGCTTCAGGAGCTGGGATAGTAAGAAAGAACACCTACTATCAATATTTAATAAAATTAGAACTGTTGGTCAAGCGACACAATCTATGTTGCTTTCCAATAACCTTTTGCTATAAGGTCACCAGTGCAGCTTAGCAGGGTGATGAGATAAAGTATGTGTTCTGCTGCGTTAATATAGTTTGAGATTCATCTTTCCTGAATAATGAGAAATTTTTAGTGTAAATTCAAAAGAAAATTTTTTTACCTACAAAATTAAAAAATAAAATAAAATCCTTCCCACTCAGCTCACATTAGTAGAAGTATTTGCCTCACCTAGGATGCTATACGATATTCCAGATTTATTATGACTGTAAACAACAACCCTGCTTGCTTTATGGCTTTTCTGGGCTCTAACAGTAAAACACAGTATCTCTATCTGGTTGGAATTATGTGTTATAACAGTTTTATTGTGGGGGGATAAAGCTCTGATAAAGATAAAATAGAGTTTTGCTTTTTTGTGTGACCTTGTCATTTGAAAAAGCATTGCACTCTAACGAGATATAATTTAAAAGACCTCTGGGAGCAAATTGAGTTTACTGAGATATTTCTAAGAGTAATTACTTACTGTGAGTTGTCAGTGTGCTCTGTTACAGTTCCTTTCCTAGCAAATGTAGATATCTGGGACTGTGTAGAATGGATTAGAACTCCTACCATTAATGTTTGATGGGAGGCAGTAGTGAAAAAGATGGATGCTTATATAACTGACATTTCCAGCATTTATGGCCATAGACTAAAATGCCAGGCACATAATTTCAAGTAAAATGGCAGACCCAACTCAATAATATTTAATGATGTAGTAGACCTTGGCTAGGAGAATAGCTAACGGAAGTCATTGCACTGCATTTATCGAATTGTTAAAATGAGTTGAATAATAATTGTGTTTTGCAGGAGTTTTGTTTTAGAAATTTATTTCTGAGATCTGGTACTCAAAGTAAATTATTTATCGTACCAGTCAAGGCAAAATACAGGAAAGACTTTGAGCTACTTAACTGATGGCAAGATTTTTACACTGACTTTGTCCCAGTGTTTACAGCACAGAAATATATGCAGTAGCTCAGGACACAGTTTGGAAGATTCGGTGAGATTGATTTGAAAAGGTAACAGAAGATAAAATTACCTCCTAGAAGAATCTGCTTTTAGTAGTTTGACTCTCTACAAAGTTGGACGTTTTTGTCTCTTATTGTACTTCTAGGAATGTTAGGATTTAGAAGCTGAGGAGCTTGTTATATCAAGGAATCTTTGTGTGCCCAGACTGTGATATCACTGATGATGACAATAAACAGGATATTGACTGCTTCAGTGCCCTTCTGCTAATATTTTAGAAAGCCTTAAATAAGCTGTGGGGACTTGAGCTGATGGAGAACCTCAAATTGATGGAGGTCTGTAGGTGTCTTGATACCATGTTTGTGGCCCGGTCTCCAAGGGCTCTCTCACAGACAGGGTTTCTCCATGCAGAAGGGGCAGAGCAAAAGTGGGCTGGAAGAGGTGTGCATGCCTATTCCTTCGTGGGCCTGTAGGATTTCCATCAAAAAGCCAGTGCAGCAGTGTGTGAAGTTAACTATTCCAGCCAGGAGTGGGTGATTGTGCAGACTTTTCAATAGTTTCCAAATGAAAAATAGCCAGTACATACGCACATTCAGGTTCAAAACCAACAACAACAAAAAGCAACACATTTTTACGTTTTCAGAGGGACTTTTGAAAGCATTTCATTTCTGCCAAAATTTAAACATGTTGTTTTTTCTACCTATTAAAAAAAAAAAAAAAAAAAAAGGAAAAATAAGGCTGGAAAGAAATGAAAGAGCTTAATTTTTCAGGTGTCAAGATTAAGTCTTGAATTTTTCGGGTTAAACAAATACCAGATACATTCGATGAATAACTAGAACACTGAATCAGTATACATGGTTCTTCATCAGTATGTATGTGCTTCTTTTAGCTGTGTATGGAGGAGTTATCTAGTTGCACTGCTTAGCCCTAAGACTTCGGGAAGCACAGCAGTGGAGGACGTGAGGTGGGATAGAGGTCCCCTGAACAGCCCAATAGGGATTCACAGTAGGCTTCAGATTTTTCTTTGTGGACTGTCACCCTGAGGAACCATTTTAACTTCATTCCACCATTGACCAGGCTATTTTTTCCTTTTATTTTTTTACTAGAGGCTATATAATTACCTGAGGTAACTGTAGGAAACTTTTACTTGCTGTATCCCCATTAGACCTTGTTACTAGCTATCTGAGAAGACTGGGTCCTGAATATCCAAGCTGATTTCTTTCAGTGAAAGTAGTGCTTAATTTTGTTTTTCTTTCAAAAAGCCACCACGCCTGCTTGTCATGGCCGTGCATATAAATTTGTAGAATTTGAAGAAAATTCCCTCTCGCCTCAACAGGGCCAGAATTTTCCTGTAGTGCTAAGCTAAGAAGTGCTGCAAATCTAATGTAAACCTCTCTGTTTCAGAGCCACCTAAAGGAAAAAAAAAAAAAAGAAAAAGAAAAAAGAAAAAAAAAAGCAACGGAGAAGGAAATCCCCCCCTGGAGAGTCTCAGCAGGCACCCAGAAGAAGTCTCCGGGGTCAGTTAATTCTCTGGATCCTACCCAACTTCTATTGAAGTTAATTGAAAAAACTCCCGTTGACTCGAAGAGGGCTTGGATCTGGCTCAAATGGCTCTTAGTGGCAGCAGATTGCAAGAAGGAACCCCACTGTGCAATTCCAGCCATCTGCCTATGGGTAAGCATTTGATGATACAAATGTATTTGCTTGGAACATGTAGTGAGGCACTTCACTTCCAATTAGGCAGTATTTCAGACTGAAGGAGATCTCTCCCTCTCACCTGCGGCCTTTGTTATCTGAGATCTATTCTGAGCTGGGGATCTGTAAAATAGCAACACAAACTGATGCATGGCAACGTCACAAGTTTCTTATCTCTGTTCTCCATATGTAAAAAGATAACCTAGTGCGAGGTTAAGCCAGTGTTCAGATTCCTGCATCTCTGCTGGCTGGATGCAGTGCTGTTTGCATGAGACAAGACAAAATGTCGTTGCTTCCATCTCAAACCCAAGCTCAGTGATACCACTGTCATTATCATTCTTTCACTATATCAACTGTGGCATTAGATAAGAGAACTGTTTCAGAAACAAAGCAGAGAAGTACGCTGAGTGCAATGTATAAGGGACTCTCTTAATTAGTGCACACAGCTGTATGTTGCCCTTTTCATCTAAAAATGGTAAAGATGGGGAATGATGTGTGCAGAAAGCATATTTGAAAGATGGTTGTCTTTAGTAGTATTGCAACATACCAGAGAATCAAATGAGGTTTGATGTAAAACACAGCCAGAGACTGTGTAAATTGCCCCAGCTGATTAGGAAACAGCAAAGCTGTTAGCATCCTGGAACACGATGCGTGTAACATAATTGCTCGATGGTGTGAATTTAGAGGAGAGCAACTGAGCAACCTTATTGTGTGCCAGGCCTCAGTGGTGTCCTGTGCCTGGTTTAATCATCAATTACTGTGATGCTGGGGCAACCCACCAACAACTTAATTATTGTCTGGAGCTCCAGGCCATAGGTGGCTCCTCTAGGCTATGTTCCATAGTAAAGCAATTCAGCCAGTGTGCAGGATTGCAGGAACTGTGCTTTAGCCTCTGTCTCAGGGGTGCAGGCAATCCTTGGGCTTCTGCTGGAAGCATCTTAAGGTTTTACTCTGTCAGACTCTGTGTGTATGAGGAAGAGACACTCCCTAGTCAGGGAGCCCACAGCACAAGGATAAAATGACAGGCAGCGATATATTGTATAGACCAGGGGCAGCTGTGTGCTGCCAGTGCCAGCAGATGTAGCAGAAGGCACTTCTGGTTATGGAAGTCATTTATTTCCCCAGAATGGTGAGTCTGAGAGCAGCCTAGATTTTGCACCATGCTGAAAATCGTCGAAAGAATCTCATAACTGGGTCTCGAAGAAGTTCATAGGGGCTGCCAAGACTCTTTTGATGGCTGTCAGTCAGTTTGGTCAAGCCCTTGGGGCTCTTCTCCAACCAAGTATTTGCATGCATCCAGGCATGAGTGTGTGTTACTAATCTCCTTTCTGTGCTGGGCTAGATTGTGTCCTTGGTAGAAATTTCCAATATAGGTAATGTAGACCTTTTGTTGCTTGTGGGTTTTTTTTTTTTATTTATATTGGCCAGAAATATATTCAACATCCATTGCATTGACGAACAGACATTACAATACATGTGTTCTGTGAAGGAGAGAACCTTTAGCTCAGCTCTGAAAATCAGTTGTGATCATGAAGCCAGTGGTATGATACTGTCAGTTTTACTCTGCTCTGCAGTTGCCCAACGGTGCCAGGGCTCATAGGTCATAGGTGGGTGTCATTTAAGGAAATCGCTTCCTGAATAATATATGTTACAATACACTGGTGAGGAGTGAAATGTTAGATTTCACCCTGTTGCAGGCTGCTCTCCTGGACATGGACAGTGTGCTGCCAGCAAGCCCCTTGCCCACTCGTGCCAAGAGTTCGTTACTTTGCAAAGCACTGTCTACTTCTTACTGAAATGTTCTTAAAAACTTGACATGCCAGGGCACAGGGTATTGATGTGCTGTTAATGAGATTGTCACTTGTTACAGAGTGGTGTTGATACTACCCCATGGAAATGGAGCAGAGCCAACAGAATTTTGGCCAATGTCTGAAAGAGCTGAGTTTATGAGATCCAAGCAAGGTCTGCCAAGAAGCCTTTGAATACAGTGAGGTGACACTAACTGGCAAGAATAAGCCTAATTCAGAGCCAGCAAGACTGTGCTGCCCCAATATGGTGCTGCTCCTTGACCTGTGTATCGGGTAGGGACATGCACATCCTGAAATCTCATGGTAGTCTCTGTATGTGACATGTAGCAGGTTGTTTTGTAGAGGCCTGTAGCAAACCACGGGAAACTAATTGTTAATATGCAGGCCAGCAAGTCTAAGTTATTAAAATTCCCTTAAAGATAATAGATTGGAGGAGCTTGCCCATTGTGCTAAAATGCCCAGTTAATTTGAGAGACAAACAGATGGGAAGTTTTGGGAAGGTAGGAGAGGAAAGGAGATAACAGAAACTGCAGTTACATGTACAAGATCTGCTCTGAAATAACAGCTATATATGGAAATGATTTGCAGGATATTGCCCATATGCTTCCCAAACCTGAGTCCTGGCTGCAGTGCTGTCGATTACATCCCCAAATGCTGTCACATCTTTAGTAGCACTGTAGCTGAGAGGGATTTTGAATATGAAGCTGGCCAAGCAGCAATATTAATTTCAATATTAAAAGCTGATGTCCTTTTGCAAAGGTGTGCAGGAGCACCATGCCAACATAGCTGCAGATCTCTCCACGAGCAGCTTACAGGAACAGGATGCCTGTCCATTTGTAGCTGGGTGGCTCATACCAGCCCACAGCAACCTTGCCAGGGCAGGAGCTGGTTGAGCCTTGCCAATGAACGCACACACTCTTGTAGTGGCAGAAGAAACATCAAGTCCAAATCTTCAGGGATCTGCACCGGTCTCCCCATCCCGGCTGCATCTCCTTCCTATGGCTTGCATGGCCGTTAAGCATCAGCTGTTTTCCAGATGTCAAGATCAAGATTTTAGTTTGTGGTTTAGATTTAGCTTGACTAAATTTAGCTTTGACAGATGCTTTTGAACATCTTGGCATAAAGCACATAACCCCCCACACACACACACCTCCTTGCAGCCAACTTGTGGCACTTTAAGGACCTGTTTGGCTGTTCTTGCTTTCTTACAATCTCTCAGGGACAGGATCTCATATTCTATCCCCGTGTTCAGATTTGTTTCTTTTTTCTTTTTTTTCCTTCTGTATACATGCTTCCACTTTTGAAAAGCAAAGGGAAATGGCTGCTTTTGTATCACGCACTCCAGATACAGACAAACATTAAAACAGCTTTGGAAGTAACATGTTTTTTCACATGGGGGAAAAGTGAGGATGCAGCAGACCTGTCTCCACTCTGTTAAAAACCCTGAACAAGTCTTCATTCTTCTATTTCTCATCTGTGAACAGGGAGCCAATGTCATTAACTTTAGTATTCTGGGTGGTTGGGTGATAAAATATCAAATGAAATTCAGTGTAGAAAAAAAAATAAAGTGCTGCACATTGGGGAAAAATCAATCTTAGCTGCACACTCAGCACTAGGTCACCAGCTACCTGTTAGCCTTTCAAGAGGAAGATGTTGGGGTTAAAATAGATAGTTCTGCCACAACATTGGCTTAATGATCAGTAGCGAGTGTAATGTTAGGAATTACTATGAAGAACAGACAACACGGTAGAAGTCATTATTATAGCACTGTATAAATTCATGACTCTTAAATCTTGAGCACTGTGTATTTCTGGCAGCCTTACATTTTAAAAATGATGCTGTAAAACTGGAAAAGATCCAAAGGACGTATCAAGGGCAATCAGAGTATGGACCAGCTTCAGCACAGGGAGCGATCAAGCAGCTTAGGACTTTTCAAGCTAGAAAAGCAATGGCTGGAGGACTGTGAAATGAGTTCATGTAAGAGAAATGGTAGTTCAGTGTTTCTTCCAGGACATCAAGTACTAGAATTCAGAGAAAAAAGCTCTCACACAGGGGCTTAAAACAGTTCAAGGAAGGGTTTCTTTACCTTTCCTATAGTTCAGCCATTGAAACTCTTGAGGCAGAACGTTGTAACCACTGGAAGTTTACAAGCATTCAAAACAGCAACAACACAAAAACTGAAAAACTCACGTGGAAGCAAAAAGCAAACTATTAAAACAATGACAACACTTCTGCACCTGAGGTCTCCTGAGCTTCAAGTACTTGTGCAGGGAGGGAGTGTTATTAGAATCTGTAGCTTTTAATTTAATTTCATTTCAACTCTTTCTTTTATCCTTGCTAAGTTCTGTAAGAGAGCTTTTTCTTCTCCATCAGCATTATGGAGAAATGGCAAACCTGCACTCTTGCCCCTGGGCAGGCCTGTGAGAGGACTACCTCACCAAGAATGTCCATAACCTTATGTTTGCAGGGTGAATACTGATTTCTTTTCTTCATGAAGGACTTTCTCTCTTGAAACCTTGTACTACAGTTCATAACATGTGAAATCGGTCTTTTCTGAAGGAATGTTTTCTCCTATGGTTCTTGGGTCTTTGAAGGGAAAGTTGAGAAGAAAAATACAAGAGATCACAAAACACTTATTACTCACAGTGGGATGCAGCAGAAAACAGAAAGGCAGGAAAAGAAAGCAAAATAAAGATCGCTCAAAAAGGGGGTGAGAAGAGGAGGCAGGAAAAATGCCTTGTGTCTAGCAGGGAGGCCAGAATCGATTGCTTGTTTATTGATCTTATTAAAACCCGGAAAGGCAAACTCTGAAGTTGGAAGCAACAAATGCCCAAAGACTCTTTGCAAAGCTAACAAATTCTCATCACCTTATGCAATAGGCACTGACTGGAGGCTCTTTCAGACTAAGGGAGTTGCAGATTACTCATTGGCAATAGTGGCTAGTCTCCACCAAGTGGATTATGGTTTCATTCCCTGTTCCCGATGTGATGTAATTAGGTTTCTGGCTTCTTTTTAGGCTGCTCTGGTTAATAAAACCATGGACTAGTGCTTCAGACCTGATCTATATGCTGGGCTCTGCTGCTGAGAGCCTGGAGGTCAATCAGTTCCTCCTGACTATGTCTCAGTTTCTCCAGCTGCTAAACAGAAAAGAAAACACAGGTGTGGGTTTTTTTTTTGTTTTTTTTTTGTTTGTTTGTTTGTTTTTAGAAATGCTATGAGATCAATGAGAGTAAAGAAGAGCTACATAATCTCTGAGATAGCCCCCTGCACAACTGTGTCCCCCGTTTGATTTAGAGCCCAGCCAAAGTGCTCCTGTGGGTCTGCCAGGAGTTGCTGAGGTTGTACCACTGTCTGCTCCTTGTTTTCCTGTTTTCGCCCTCCCAAAAAGGATGCCTGTCCCGCCGGTTGTGGTGTCTCCCAGACCTCTGCAAGATTTCTGAACTGTTTCAGTGCTGGTGATGATTTAAAGGAATCTGTGTTACTTTGCACTAAAATGAATCCGGAGTGCTTGCATGAGCCATCCAGGTACATTAGCTGTGGTGCGTTATAGGCAGGCAGGGCAGTGCTATCTTAAACTGCTCCAATGAGGTCTGCCAGAGAACTTTTGTCTCAGTGTTTTTTCCGTATATTCATGGCATTAGTTGCATGACAAACCTCCCAGCCAAGACCATTGGAATGGTCTTTGGCCCTCACAGCTTTAACGCTTTGCACTTAGCCATGTTTCCATGATACCTCTGACAGCCTTTCTGGGTGGTTCTAGCTAACTCTTTTTGAACTTGTATGTGCTCTGCGCATGGCAAAGATCATAGCTGCCCTACCGTGGGAGCAAGCTCTGAGGAGAAACAGAGAGCTGCTTAGCAGTGTAGGAAGCTTTGAGAAAAGCCACCATCTGAAGTAGCTCAGAGGAGGAGAGCTGACAAAACGCAAAGCTTAAATTCTCTGATGCCTCCAGATGCATCTGGAAGCATTCAAGAGGCTGTGGAAGCTTGGTGTTGAGTTATCGCAAACAAAATGAGGGTGCTGGGGCCATGGTCCAACCATGAGGTACCAGAGCTAACTTGAACCTTTTTTTTTGCTTGGAGAACCAGCAGCAAAGCAGCATAGAGCTTGGTCCAGGCTGCTTCATGAGCCTGGAAACGCAGGCTGCTTCTCCCTCCTCCAAGTCAGAGCAGCAGGGAAAGCTGATCTTCTCGGATCTGTTCCTCCTTCTTCCCAAACTACAAACATCTGGGGACAGTGATGGGCGACAGGTAGGGCAATGCCAGCATGTGGCTTCTTGGTTGTGAAGGCAAACCTGAACTTTGTTGCTCTCTTGAAGAGGACTGATGACAGGGCTCACCTTCAATAACAGACTTTTCTCTGCCAGATCTCAAAGGCCTGTGTTTTATAATATTTTGAGGAGAGATGATTTGTTATATGCCTGCAGCCTAGGCTCAAGGTAAATGCCTTTGAGGGGATCCCTTTTGTAGCTCCCCTTCTCAGTTTAAAAAATAAAATAAAATAAAATAAAATACTGTCTCATTTACAGTCATCTATGGAAATCAGATATTAAAGAAAACTTGAAATTTAGTGGTGCGAGCAGAAGACTGGGCTTTAGGTTCCAAGTCTTTTCCTGGAGATATCAGGGTCCAGTTACTATTCAGCCCTTGGGTAATTTTTGTATAATTGGTCCGTGCTGATGGGCACGCATGATTTTTTTTTCAAGTATTATGTGTTTAGAGAATGATTATTTTACCTGCAGTACTTAAATAGCTTCTTTTTCCAAGCTGCAAACACTGGAGCATCCTTAATTTTTTTTCTGTACAATTATCCTTGTACCTCCCTGTGTTATAGCTCCTATTATTTAGAGGGTAACTGAGACAGAGAGGCTAAGCAGATTAGTTTTATTCTGTACAACATACCACTTTCAAACATATTCTTCTGAAGCCACGTACAGACAAACACTCACCAAGCTGTCTCCATCTTCTTCTGCAAGAGAAAGAAATTCCTGCTGAGAAGTGATGAGAAGGAATCCTTGCAAAGAGACAGGCTGAGGAAAATGCAGCAGGACATGGGAGTGTGCTCCTTGCTCCTCATTAGTGGAGGAATCTGTACGGCACATCACAGCACACACAGGTTCATGTGACAGTTAGTGTACCTCCACGCTATAATACAGTCAAGCTGGGAGGACACAAAAGCGAGAAATTTTCCTTTATTCTCCTAATATTGTTTTCAGCAGGTTTTAACTTACGCAATCTCCCTAAATGTACTGACAACTGCTTTCAAAGATGAAATTTTAAGTGAGACTGAATTGCTTTGTGCAGGAAGAGTTTGTGGCTACGTTTTCAAGTCAGAATTTTAAAAATCCAAAGCCAAAAAGCATTTCTTTTCAAGCTATCTATTTTAACGTAAAAAAAACAAAAAACAAAAAAACTGGTCTCTCTTTTCAAGCAAAAGAAATAAATACTCATTTGGGGCTAGGGTTTTTGTTGTTTTGTTTTGTTTTTTGAGATTCAATAGCAGGAAAGTATAAAGCTGCTGATATTTACAGAAAAGCAAAACAAATGATTGTGGTAGAATCATAGATTTTTGTGTTCTGAAATGCGTTCAGTAAATACTGTGAAGCACTGACATACGAAAGCAAAAGAAGAATACAAGCTTACAGACTACTGAATAGCTGCTAAAAAGCTTGTAAAGGGGTTTGTGTAGTATACATTTGACCTTAGTAAATGCATTAAAAAATGCAATAAGAAAATCCATGAAGAATAAAAGAACTAGATCTTGTCTGCTATGTTACTGCAGTCCTTTATCAGGAAATCATCAGCCCATGTGTGTTTATTACAGATTCCAACTTCTAATGACTTCCTTTGTACAAAGGACCAGCAATACCATTCTTTAAAATAGATGTCATCTTTCCAGTGAAATCCATAGGCATTTTGCCTTTGTAAGACAGATAAGCCAATAATTTGTTCTTCTGCAGTCTGCATAAGCTTGTGTATCATGAGACAGTGACATGAGAGAAATATAGGCTAGAGTGAACTTCACTGTAGTTCTTAAAATCAGTATGATTGACCCCAAGCAATAGATTTGTCCCTGTGTTGTATGCTTTAAAAATGGTATTTCTACACCTAAACTTAGTACTTTGTTCAGTGGGAGAAACACAGGTTTTCAGTATTTGTAAGTATTAACTACAAATATGTTCCCCAGTACTATTTTCACTCAAAATACTGGTACCTGTATGTAAACCTTGTATGTGTGGCTTACTTGTCAAAGTTAGGGTCCCAGTTGTTTTTGCTTTGTTTTACTTCTAAATACATGGCTGTAGGTATCTTTTTTTTATGAAACAGTTTCGAAAGGTCTCAGACCACTGAAGTCAAGGAATTAGTTGCCACTGAGTTCACTCTGATGGGTGAAGGATGCCCTCATGGCTGAAAGGGCTGCAGCCTGGAAATTGCTACTCAATCAGACCCTTGCATGGAAAGGTGTGCTAATCAAAAAAATACTTGGAGCTCTGTCTGCATAATGCCTCCGTGTGAGTACCAAGTCAGAAAGCACTACTGATTTTCATCATTAAAGCTCATCTCAGGTCAGGAGGTGACAACTCTGCTGCCAGAGGGCTGAGAAGCATTGATACCATACATATTTATCTTCTTACAAACGGAAGAAACTGTAGTTGAGTCATGTTTTCACATTTGTAGGTGAACATCAAGGTTTCTGAAATACACTGGAGCATAAACGTGATGCATTTAAGTTATGGAACTGAAGGTTGGTCAAGGCTAGTGAGAGACAGCTTAGGCAGGAACACAGGACTAAGCACCTCACTGAACGGACAAGAGAACCCCAGATCATTCCTCATAAACAGGTTGTCTTCAGCCTGTGTGTGTGCAAGTCTCAAGGAACACTAAATGGGAATCAAAGCTCATAGAATTAAATAAAATCGAAAGGAAACCATCATGCTGTAACTCAAATATTTTCGCCCTCACTGTTTTTTAGTTTTATACTGTCTTTAAAGCCTGAAACTGAAGTATTTTCTAACACTCCCCACCAAACAACAAAAACAAACAAACAAAACACATACAAAACAAACAAACAAACAAACAAAAAACCTGTCTTCTCCCAAAACTGTACTCACTTTTTTTTTCTACTGGGGCTACTGCCTGGGTAGGACCTGATCTAGTGCCTATTTCAGCACTGAAATCTCCTGCCATTCATTATGATAGATTTTGGATAGGCTTACAGATGAAGACTTTCAAATTATTTTCCCTGCTGGAGCTCAAACATTATACATTCAGAAACTCTGCTGTGCTATTAGCTGTGAAAGCAGGCTGCCTGATCTATGGCTGCACAATTATGGTGATAAATTATCCAGTTGAGATCTATGCCTAAGAAAAAACGAAATTGGGGATTTGGAGGGTGACCTGCCAGTTCCATAAAAGGAGACAGTAAGAAAAGGGAACAGGAAAAGGAAAGGGAGAGGGAAAGGGAAAAGGAGAGAGAAAAGGAAAGGGAAAAAAGTTCAAGGAAATAAATATTCAGATGTTTTCTATCTCATATGTTACTGAAAAACATATTTTGCCAAAGCCCGTATTGAACTACTGTGGTTTGAAAAAGACTTCTGAAATATTTAAAAAGAAGAAAATTTCAAGGCTATTTCCAAGCAAGTAACTGTTTCAAAAGGAAAAAAATAAAATGTTTTGTCACAAATACTTAGACAGATTCAGAGCAACTGGTCTAGTTCAGAGTAAAAATTTGGGACATGCTTGCTGATACTGTGAAATCTGCAATCTTTTTACAAAAAACTTTGCTTGGCCCAGATGAGAAGGGAAGCACCCTGATTTTTTGTCACTAATGATAGGAACATCTTATTTTGTTCACAGCGTCATGTCTGTTAATGATACACAGAGGTCTGAGCAGATATATTTTTGATAGAATATTTCTGTTGCTTCCCCATAAAGTTAGATTTAGACCTGAGTATCCTAGTATCTTACCAAATTCATAGGTAAATGCCAGAATTATTTCTTAATGTTTAATAATTAACCTTGAGTAATTTTCCACCAGAAGGGTTTAGAATTATTACTAGTTCAGCTGCAGTCCTGCTGCATCCCAGGCTGGGACGTGGATACTAATAGTAGCATGTTTTTCAGTCCCTGTTATTGTGCAATATCTATAAAAATAAAGCTGCCGTTAATACATGTGTTCCTCTTAGGTATGAGATATGAAGAGGTTTGAAGAACTGGGGTGTGGGAAGGTATCTTCTGCAAAAAGGCATTTTGCTTAATTGTGTTAAATTTTGTTTGTCTTAATCTCCAGTTTTGAAAATCAGCTCTGGCAGATGTAGCAGTGGGTGTGAACAGTACATTGAGGTCTCTTGCCATTGCTCAAGTTTCAAAGTTTTTTGGTTTACTGGCAGGAACAGGGCGATGGTAAAGTATTTGGTAACTTTCCAGTACACTGTTGTTATGTTGAACCTGCCACAAGAAAACAGGGATTACAAATGAGGCCGTAACGACAGCATAGGTGCACAAAATTGAGGAATTAATTTTTATTGGACTTAGAAGATATGGAGGTATTCTCTGGAGATGACATGCATACCTGAGGTGTATGGACTGGGATGGTTTAATTACAGTGTTTTCTGCTAAGCATATTTAATGGATTTAGGCCTCACATCTGCCTTAGGCTTTGGCAGTTCAGTCCTTTCCCCCCTAATTCTTGGCTCTGCCCCTAGTGATGACATCTGGGGAGAAGTCCCTTAGTCGCAGAGGTGCAGAGGAACAGCAGTGCTGGTATTAGTTTCAATTTGCCTGTTTCCGTACTGATACTAAACTAGCCCCCATTAAAGTGATTAAGCTTTTAACAAATTATGCAGTGTGCTGCAAGGTTACCTGTTGTAGCTACTTACTAGTCACTTTTCAAATCATTAACAAGCTATTTATGACACCTTCGTGTGCAGGTACAAAGCCTTCTCCAGGATTTCTCCAATTTCATTTCTCTAGCTTAAAGCAGAAGGGAGAGAACAAAGGCAGAGCACGCAGTCACTAATTAAGAGGATGAAGAAAGGCAGAGGGGATGCTGACAGGAGGTGACAGGATCACTGAAAAGAAAAAGCTACATCCTGAGTATTGGGAGATATTAAAGACAATTCTTTGAGGCTTGCTGCAGTGCAAAACTAATCCGTATCTTGCTACCTCTTTTTATTAAGAACCTCTTTGTCCTTAACTATTTACTTAATACTGCACAAAAGCAGCTTAAAATTTCACTTCTGAAATAATACTGAGTACAAATTCTGACTTTTTTTGCCAAAGGACTTTGGTAGGACGTGATTACCAAATGCTTCTCAAGACCCTTTCAGAGGAGCAGGAATTTTCAGGGAAGCAGGATTTCCCCAGTCCCATGACTGTGCTGTAAGAGGTTGCCATACCATACATGTCAAAGTCTCGGCAAACCTTGCTGTCCAGGTGGTCAGAGAGTCCTGGCCAAATCCTCTAGCAAAGAGAGATCTCATTAGAACAGAGTTGTCAATGAGAGCTTTGCTTTGCGGGGCAAAGATGGGCATTTCTGTTAGTGCCCAGCTGCCCTCTGCATCAAAGGCAGGAAGAGGGGAAGAAATTCTGTGTTTTTGACAAAACCTTTGTCAACTCAACTTCTCAACTAAAAAGCCCTTATGTAAAATAAAAAATATAAAGCCTCTCCCTGCACACACAAACACCCCCCAAAAAATGCAAAGAGAGTAGAGAGCGATTGATCGTTTAGTTTGGTGTAAACTCATTGCCAGTCTTTCTAATGTCCTCACCTGTTGTTTATTTCCTCTGTGGTTACTTGGCCTTTTCATTCACCATTTTTCTCTTTTCACTTCTCCTTTAATCCCCTTCTCCTTTTTTAAAAACTAAGTTGCTGGGGTTTGTGCAGCTGTGATAATTGCCTTCCTAAATTGCCATAATAATTGCCATTTTGGTGGCAATTATTGCCTTCCTAAAAGAGATGGCAGAACAGGACATGCCTTGACTGCTTAGCTGCTGTTTTTCTCAGCCCTGCTTGTTAAACGCAATTAAAAATGATAGATTGTCAAGCTACAAAGAGCATAATGATAGGTACCCGTCAGGCAACTGGGAGGTAGGTAACCCTACATCCACCGAGCCACCTTGGATGGGCCCTGAGAACCCCTTTTTGAGCCCTCTGTCCCAGCAGGGGATGCTCTTTTCTCACCACTGCCTTGCACAGTTGAGTCCCCATAAAGCGTGGGCTGTCAGAAGTGGGGACTCTTGCTTTGTGTGCAATCCATGACATAGCAGGCTGAGTTCTCAGCTGGGACTTGGGCTCTTCAAGCATGACTTTATTATAGTAATAGCCATAGGACTGACTTAAGTTGTTCTTGGTAAATTCCTATAGCACCTCTAATCGGTCCATAATCCTGGAGAGAAAAAAATCAACAGTTGAAGTAGTAAAGCTTAAGCACTGCTAAAGTGCTGCTTTGTGGCACTCGAGTTGAATGGGAGCCCTAGCTGAAGAGGAGGGCTCCTTTGCAGAACTGCCTGTTTTTCTTTGCCAGTTTCTAAAAATTTTTATTAGCAGAACAACTGTTTCATTAGCACACTGATTAGCCGCAGAATTTCTCTGCTGTAGAAGATGTGTGAAGGACAACCTCTTAACACAAAAGGAGCAATCAAGGGGAAGCGGCTGGTTGCAGCATGCATAACTGATTACTGAATATTCTTACACTGTCCTATTGTATTTACTCGTGTACACAGATCCTGGTCTTTGCCATACAAGGGACAGGAGACAGGACAAATTGTACTGATGGGTAAGCAAAGAGGTAGAGAGCTCGGTGAAGCACACCTGCTTCTGAGTATTGCCAGGCTGAATAGATAAATGCAACAGGGAGAATAGGGTATGACACTGGAAGATCCTCATCATAGGAGCAACTGAGACAGATGGGAAATGGGCTGGAAGGGGATAAAAAGGTTGGTTCACGTCCGTAGCGTTGAGCAGCAGCTTGGGGAGCAACAGAAGAAGCTGTATGTACCAACTGAGAACAGCGCATACAAGCCACAGCTGACGCATCCCTGGGTGTTCAGGCCAGGTTTCCATGCCCAAGCTGTAGACAGTACAGGCAGACCCGGGTCTGGCACCATTCCTAGCTACTGGCCTTTCTAGCTTACGTGTTTGACAAATAAAATAAATGTGCTGTTATTTTGAGAAGCTGGCCATATGACAGATGCAATATAAGTATCTTGTCTTATCTGTCAGCCTTAATGTAGAAGGAATGCCTCAAAAGGTGTGATTTAACGTGCATTGAACTCAGTAGGATTTTTTTTCTTGTTCAATGTGAAGGTTTTTTTCTGTTTTTTTTTTTTTTTTTGATTAATCAAAATGGAAAGTTTCAATTTTATTTTTTTACAACAGCAACTAATGCCTAATTTTCATGTTGTGCAGACATTTCAGTTTTGAATGTCCTTTGAATTTTTCTCAGTAAAATCAACTTTGAAAAGTTGTTCATTTCTACTTATTTTAATCTTTATTTTCCAAAACTGAAATTAGATAAAATGTTTGCCCATAGGCTATATTATACTCATCTCAATTCTTCGTAGTAAAATAATGATCTCTAAAATGATACTGCTTTGTTTCCTGTTATAGAATGAAAGTCAGATTCTCCATCCACATGTTCAGTGTCATGGTTTCAGAGTTAAGGTTCTTCCTGTTCAGTACCTCTTACTTTCATTATCTAGCCATTTATTTTTTCAACACAATAACTGACTTTTCTAGTGTGTGATTAATGTCCTTAAGCAGGTACAGCTATCAACTGGCATGTATGGGCTAGAGGTATTAAATGAATTATGCAGACTCCTGGGTGAAGTTGGCATTTGAATACAATTCCCTTTATAAAAATTGATCTTTCGTTTTCTCCCTTAATCAGTCATTGGTCCTCTACTTTTTTTTTTACTGTGATCCTTCTTTTCTAATTAACTCTTTCATACTCCTCTGAGAGCTTTTGTAGCTTGACTAGAAGCAGATCTGCTAAGAAGGCCTGTCTACTTCCGTCATTAAAAATAACTCCCGAACAGACCTTTGTATTAAGAACATGATAAATGGGGCAGTTTGTTTCAATTAATATTCACAAGAAGTGGTGCATTTGGTAAGATATAATTTTGCTTTTTCTTTTTTTTTCTTTTTTTTCTTTTTTTTACAGAAAACCTAAATACAGAAAAGTACTGTACCAGAAAATTACCGGTGTTTACTCAGCCCCTAGGTTTTGAGCTATGCAAAGGAAGTTGTATAAGTATATTCTAAAGAAAGACCTTGTCCCAGAAGCTTGTAGTCTAACAAGAGAGGAGGAGATGGAGGTGATGTAATTTTTGCTCATAGCTGAATTACCTGTTTGTGTGCAGGGTCAACTAGAAACAGACTTTTTTAGACGCTGATCCTAGAGCCCCAAAATTAAACAGGCTCTGCATTGTGAGTAGAAGTGCTGGTGTTCCTGCATATTTTGCATTGGTGTAAATGACCTGAGGTGGTGATCAAGACACTCAGAAGACAACTGAAAAGGTTGTGGGTTTTGTATAATGATGAAAGGACATTTTTTGTTTGCAACAAAGATGTAATTAATGCAGTGTGCTTAATTTTAGTGAAAAACCTTGTTCTTTCTGCAGCTGCAGTGTTCTCTATGACAAGGAAATGCCAGAAGGTCTTTTGGGTTGTATATATACATGACATGTATTGTTTGGTTGAAAGCTGTCCAAAACAAAGTGAATATATATGTCTGTGCTCATATTTAACATTAATGTGAATACATTATTTGTAGTGTAATTACATTTTAGTTACAAGATAATCACCTACTTTTTCATAGTTGTAGTTCACTGTTAATAATATAATCATTTTTCTACAAGACTTATAACAATTGTAGAGTAAATATATTTGGCTATTAGCAATATATCTCTTAGTTTGTCAGAAGTGAAATATATATAATACCGTTATTACCTTCAACTTCATTTTGATCACCTTTAATTACATGATGAAAAGGAAAACTTCACAAAACAACAAGTCTGTAGTTACGTAAGTCTTACTGAAAAGTGTGATCATGTATCTATCTATTAATATCCATAGCTAATCATTACTTTTGGCTAATTCAAACTCTGGCATATCTCTAGTGACTGCTCTGGAGTGTGGGTGTGAGGTAATAAGCTCTTTTGCACTATGTGATAATCACTATGAGGTCCTGACCCAGATTGCCTCTCAGCACTAGCAGATTATGAAATGTTAAATAAATGCATATAATGGGAGGAGAACTAGACCCTGGGGTTTAAATGAGACATGCTTATAGCAAATGAATAGTTATGTTGTGTTTAAAGCAGATTAAAATACATCTTAATGGATTTCATTCTTGTTATAGCCTTCTCTGCATAAAGTTGTATTTATTTTAAGTGGGGTAGGCACTGCAAGCCTGTAGGCACACAGAAATAACCTTGTACTCATAATACTGTGACTTCTCTACTGGTGACCCTCTTTTTTTTTTTTTTTTTTCCAATTTTCCAGAGTCTTTTTTTTTTCCACCTGCTCTTTTTTTGCAGGCACAGAAAGAGGGGAGGACCTGCCCTGGCATTTCCTCTCTCCATGTCTTAGTTCCCTATGTCTAAAGAGGGAACATTGACATTATGCCAAATTTTTTTGTGAAGATGAAGTTGTGGCTGTTTGTAAGGCTTTTATATATTACAGTAATGAATGTTTTTGTACTTAGAGTAAGTGGCGGATGAGGGGATGCTTTTGTAGGAAATTGTCTTAAATCATAGGGGAGCTCTGATTAGAAGTTTTGAATGAAGGAATGCATTTCACTATAATGGTATTCTGACCCTGCTAATATTACTGATGTACGTTATTTAACATCCCTACACAAGATAATTAGATGTAATTAAAGTGGGCAGACTTCTCAAGTAAGTCAAGATCCTCTTCTCAAAGGGAGAATATAGCTGAGTAATCATTGCTGTTCAGTGTTCTTAGAAACGAAATAGAAATGCAGTGCTGTAAAATTTGTACTCTACATATTTTTGCCCTGAACTCAGCAGAAGAGAACCCTGGGCAGAACTAAATTTGCTGATCAGATCTGGGAGAAGTTGTGCTAAAAAACAAATATAAAATAAAACCCATCACCTCTGTGTAGACCTTTTCATTACTGCTGCCTTAGCTGGTGCCAGTTCTGTACATGTCAATCCCACACTCATAACCCTGGATGACATGTTGTGAAAAAGAACTGTGCAAGCCTAGATAAGACACTTTCTTTTGGTTTGTTTTCAGAATGGTTGATGCAAATTTTCTTTCTTTCTTTCACCCTGTCTCAGAGTGAAATGGCTTTTTTCACGCCAGTGTCAGGAAGTCAGTGCCTATACAGTGTGAGTGAGCTCTAGGTGCTTTTGTTCTCAGTTGAAGACCTGTTTACACCTGTTTGTCATTTTGGAAAACATTCTTCTTCCTGGAGTTTGAGGGACACACACCAATGCTGCTCCGCATGGTTTGTCTCCAGCCTCCTGTTCCTCTTGCTCCTCAGACCTGCTATGTCTGTTCCTGGCTCAGCTTTACCTACTTAGCATCCTTATCATAGCAACATGCTTTTTTCCCTTCCCAGATAACATGTATGCCTCACACAGAAATTATGTCTCTTCAGCAAGGTCTGACTTCATAGAGAAGTCAGGATGTCTTTGTGCATTTGAGCTGATGGGAATGGGTAAACATATTTTACATGTATATTTAAGATGGAGAAAGACCTGCAGCTGATTAATGAAATAGTTCTTCAAGTTCATTGTAACCTTTTAAGTCAAGATTTTCAAACGTGCCTGAGATTTTAGGTGATTGAATGTTAGTGGCCTAATTTAAAGAGGCTATGTACTTATGATGTACTTTGATATCAAACTCCTTTCCAATGGCTCCGTTTGGAAGGCAAAAATGGGAACAGTAGAAATACCACAAATCAGTGCTGAACCATTGGCCCATTTATTATGGTTAATTTTTAACAATGCCACACATTATGCCATTTGGAGAGGCAGGATGCTCTTGTTTTTTATGAAAACAGCAGTGCTTAATTTTTGTTTGCTTGGGAATAATTATGCCAGCTTTGGATGTATGTTTTCATATGTCCCTTCACAGTGCTTGATGATAGTCAGATGCTGGTATCTGTCAGTAAGCCACTTCTTACTTGAAAACCACACAGATAATTTCCAAAGGGTTTTTTCATTGACATGGCATAAATGTGATTAAATATGCTATCGTTAAGTTACAGAATCCCTGAGCTTTTAATCTCAGTAAACCTGAAAAGTTAAACACCTCATAGTGCTTTCAGCACTTTATTCCATCCAGAAGTAACCATCTGCTTTCCACCCAAAATCACTCTGTTTCCTTGATCTCTTCAAATTAATCCTACTGTGATTAACTTCAATCCAATTAAAAAGAACATGTAGGCAGCTGCATAGGTCTGATTACATGTGGACGGGATAGTATGGCTCCTCATAGGGGAACGAGATTAGGGGTAAACGTGTTCGGCTGGAGGAGGCTGGTAGCAATGCTTCGAACTCTGGTATCCTGGCACAACATGTAGTATATAATGGTACTGTACTTGCTATCTATAAAGCTCCTTGCAGTCAAGGAACTCAGTGTTTTTTATGTCTATATATATCATTACGCATCCCTTTAAAGATGCTATGTGTTGAAGATGAGCTTGAGCATTTATGTCTCTAACAAGAAATATGTCTTTATTTAGCGCAGAAGGCAAGAGCACGTTTCAGGGGAAAGGCATTCCCTTTGGCATTTCTGTGAGCCTATGGCAAATTGCGTCTTCCTTGTTTATTCTCAGTGGAACTGCCAAAACCAGTAACTTTCAGGGGGATTGGGGAGCCTGTAAAAGTTGCAGGAGCTGCTTTGTTTTCCTATAAAACTTGCAAAGGCTGCAGAAAAGGGACAGCCTTTTAGGCACAAATTCAGAGAGCTCATCCTGCACCTCAGCCTCCGGGCTTCTGCCTTTCCTGAGCTACCTCTGGCTTTCCCATTTGCCTCGCTGCAGGAAATGCTAGGCACACAGTTTGCCGTGGAAATTTGTCTGTCTGAGTCTGTGTTCTCTGTTTGCACAGCACTTAGCACGCAGGCTTCCAGCATTACAAAAGCTTGTTCCATGTCATGGAGGAATTACCATCAGCTTGTGCCGATAATTTAATGAGAGGCACTTCAGAAATGTTTATTGTTATGAATCATATTGCCGTGAATAGCCCTGCGGTTGGTGTTGGGCCAGACGTAGAAATGGCTCAGTGCCCAGCGCATCTGCTTTCAGATACCTAAGCACAGAGGTTGGTGGCTGGGATTTGATTGTTCCCAGGTGGAACTGCTGGAGACTGCATCTCTCTGGAAATCCGGCCTTGAAAAAAAACAAGAGGAAACCCAATTTGGGAAGTATTTTAACATATGTAAAGAAAGGAGTAATGCCACTCTCAATCTGATCTTTGAGACATCTTTGGAGGACCTTATCATGGCATGACCAAAGCTGAAAGCTACCCAAGCAGCATGATTATGAAACAATAAGAAGAGAAGAGCACTTCTGAGTAATGAGTGCAGCATTACAAATTAAGGTTGAAATCTTTTATGATTGAATGCTACCATTACAGCCTGGGCATTGGCTTCTTTTCTGTGTTTGGAATAGGGATTTTTTATTATGGTTGTTTGTACATACCCATAGCTTGGCATGAGTGGTTATACAGTGATTGCAGGGAACACAAAATTATTCCGCTGAGTGTCACTTCCACTCCTACTCTTTTTCAACTTCTCCTTCCTCACTTCCTCCCTTTCTTCCTCCTTCCCGCCTTCTTTCTCTCCCTCCCTCCCTCTTTTTATAACTGAAAAAGGTGGAGAAGAGTATTACCACTCCGATTTATGTAAATGCAGCCCTAATTCAGACTAGTGTTCTAGTATTCGCATAAAAATGATTCAATACCAAGCTTGTTGGTAAGTATAATAGCTTCTGGGATGTGAGGAATCCTCTTCCCAATGAGGCCACCTCTGAAGGTCTGGAAATGTTGCAGATCTTTCAGTAGGGCTGCACTGAATATTAGGATGATGAATCACTGACTGCAGGAGCATCTAATTAAATGCTCTGTGTCAAAGAAATGTGGCTGTCAACATTAGCAACCAGGTAGGTTTCCCGTTGACCTGAGTATTTAAGATGTTCTTCAGAGATTTTGAGAACAGACGGCCAATATTCATCTACGATTAATGCAATATTATGCCAGGTAGAAAATGTGAAGCTAGGTGTTATCTGATTAAATCTGATGGTTAGTAAGATAGCCAGAATGTGCTTTTTATCCCTCAGAAAGATGTTAAAGGGTTCAGGAGCGCAAGCAGTGCTCTCCTCTGTCCTCCCACTTGGTGACTGGGTCCCAAGGAGGAGACGAACAGACCAAGTGAACAATTGGCTGCATGGCTGGTGCCATGCTCAAGGTTTTGGGTTCTACGATCTTGGACGTACTTTTGAGAGACTGGGCATGCTGACACCAGACAGGGCGCACCTGACCGGGTGGGGCAAGAGTGTTCTGGGCCGTAAGCTGGCTGGGCTTATTAGCAGGGTTTTAAACTAGATGTGGCGAGGGAAGGGGATGTACCTTCAAGTGGTGGAAGCGAACCTGGGAACACTGTCACTCTAGGAAACAACAGGGAAATACTTGTGAACTACCCCAGAGCAATTAAGAAAGGTTCCTCTGGAAAAAGGATGCGACCGATAGCCCAGCTGAAGTGCCTCTACACCAACGCACGCAACATGGGAAACAAGCAGAAGGAGTTGGAAACCATGGTGCAATTAGAAAAATATGACCTGATTGCTATCACAGAAACATGGTAGGACAGATCACATAACTGGAACACTGGAATAGAGGACTACAAGCTCTTCAGAGGATATACACAGGGAAGGAGGGGCGGGGGTGCTGCCCTCTGTGTTAGAGAAGGGATTGATTGCAAAGAGCTACCTCTGAGAAACAGCCACGGACAGGTTGAGAGCTTGTGGGTAAAAATTAAGGACTGGACCAATAAATGACACCTTGTGGTCGGGGTCTACTACGGGCTGCCTGATCAAGGGGAGCCTGCGGATGAGGCCTTCTTGCTTCAACTGCAAGAAGCGTCACGCTCGCACGCTCTCATGCTGATGGGGGACTTCAACCACCCAGATGTTGGCTGGGAAAGCTACACGGCAGGCAGTAAGCAGTCCAGGAGACTCCTAGAGTGCATTGAGGATAACTTCCTGGTCCAGGTATTAGACAAACCAAACAGAGGAGAAGC
>VXAA01006465.1:183393-234559 GCA_013399115.1 Anseranas semipalmata
GATCCGAGACAGCCAGCACAGCTTCACCAAGGGCAAATTGTGCCTGACCAATCTGGTAGCCTTCTATGATGGATTGACTGCATCTGTTGACAAGGAAGACCAACCGATGTCATCTACCTGGACTTCTGCAAGGTCTTTGACATGGTCCCACATGACATCCTGATCTCCAAATTG
The DNA here is from genome assembly GCA_013399115.1 of Anseranas semipalmata. NCBI lineage: Eukaryota > Metazoa > Chordata > Aves > Anseriformes > Anseranatidae > Anseranas > Anseranas semipalmata. The sequence goes on from VXAA01006465.1 coordinate 183,568, forward strand.
GAGAGATATGAAGGGTGGACCATTCAGTGGATAAGGAAGTGGTTTCAACGCTGTACCCAGAGAGTGGTGGTCAATGGTTCTATGTCCAGGTGGAGGCCAGTGATGAGTGGTGTCCCTCAGGGGTCTTGGGACTGGTACTGTTTAATATCTTTGTCAATGACATAGATGATGGGATTGAGTGCACCCTCAGCAAGTTTGCAGATGACACCAAGCTGAGTGGTGCAGTTGATACAACAGAAGGAAGGGATGCCATTCAAAGGGACCTGGATAATCTTGAGAAATGAGCCCATGTGAACCAAATGAGGTTCCACAAGTCCAAGTGCAGGGTGCTGCACCTGGGATAGAGCAATCCCAGGCATGAGGACAGACTGGGAGAAGAACCCATTGAGAGCAGCCCTGCAGAGAAGGACTTGGGGGTTCTGCTGGACAAAAAGCTTGAGCCAGCAGTGTGCGCTTTTCCAGCCCAGAAGGCCAACTGTGTCCTGGGCTGCATTGAAAGAGAAGCATGGCTAGCAGTCGAGGGAGGTGATTGTCCCCCTCTACTCTGCCCTTGTGAGGCCCCAAATGGAGTACTGCATCCAGGTCTAGGGCCCCCAGCACAAGAAGGATGTGGATCTGCTATAGCAGGTCCAGAGGAGGGATACGAAGTTGATCAGAGGGCTGGAGCACCTCTCCTATGAAGAAAGGCTGAGAGAGCTGGGGATGTTCAGCCTGGAGAAGAGAAGTTTTCAGTGTGACCTTATTGCAGGCTTTCAGTACTTAAAGGGGTCTTATAAAAAAAGATGGAGAACAACTTTTTGCTCAGGCGGGCAATGACAGGACAAGGGGGAGCGGTTTTAAACTAAAAGAGGGGAAATTTAGATTAAATGTTAGGAGGAAATTCTTCACTGTGGGGGTGGTGAGGCACTGGAACAGGCTGTCCAGAGAAGTTATGGATGCCCCATCCCTGGAGGTGCTCAAGACCAGGTCGTGGGTGAGGTCCTGGTCAACCTGATCTAGCGGGTGGCATCCTCGCCCATGGCAGGGGTATTGGAACCAGAAGATCTTTAAGGTCGCTTCCAACCCAAGCCATTCTATGATTCTGTGATATGATTCTATGATTTTATTAGTCTAGCATATTTTTGTCTCTTTCCTACTATGCTTTTTGTATTTCTTTTTTCCATACTTTTCCATGTCAGTATTTTTCATGGTCAGACTCTGGAATGCTGACTGTGCCCACTTCAAAAAATACACTCTGTTTTCACTTTCCTGACCTTGTACAGCTTTATCTCATGGACTTTCTTACACCATAACAACAGCTTTCCCAGTAAAACTTGGTCAGCCAAGTGCATGTGCTGTAAAAGAGCCTCACCATTAATATTTCCTCCACATCTTCCAGCTTTCCCCAAGCATTGATTGAACATTGAATCAAATGGTTTCTGAGTGCTCATAAAAGAAAGAAATGAGGAGTCACCCTTGAGTCCCCTCTGCCTCAGAGTCTGCAAGTCCTCTGCCTGGGCACTGGGCTGGCAAAGCAAAGGGAGATCTGCCTTGCTCAGTTTGGAGTATAATTGTGCTGCCTTGTATATGCAGTTAGCCTAGAGATGTCTCTGTTATTTCAGAATAAGAAATAATAACGTTTCTCTGTGGAAATCAGCCTTTCCCTCCACCACCAGTGTCTTTATAGGGATATATTTCAGCATGGGGAGGTTCGTATATAGAGGCTTAAATAGCCAGATTTCCTAAAGTACTGAGCAATAACATCGTCTGAGATCCCTTAAGTAACAGTGATAAAGAGCTGGAGAGACTGCAGTATTTCTGGTTTGTACTTTTTTTTTTTTTTTCCTCAGCTGGTTTAATTGGGATATACTGGCTGGTGAATACTTATAGCAGGAGCTTATCTCACTTCTGAGACCCTTATTTAAGCTTTTTAAAGTAGCCTGATTAAAGGCTCCAGCTTCTGCTATATCTGTCTTCAAAAGTCTTTAGATGAGGTTCTGTGAAGGTGGACGCTGTTCGTACAATGCACCGATATAATAACTGCGACTTTGTAATACACATTTGGAAAATGCTGAGGAGGGAATATCATATATAGCGTAATATTTAAATCTCAATTTTGTTCCAAGAAGGTCATGTAAGTTAGTTCACAGAACTTCCTAAGGAGTGGGCTTGGAGACCTTAAACACTGTCTGTTAGGAGCTCTTTTTAAGAATGATCTGGATAAACATCTTACCTGCACGACTGGAGTGACCTCAGTGCTGCCGTGGGCAGCTGAATTGACCAGATGTTCTCCTGAGGTCCCTTCCAACTCTATTTTCTAAGATCCTAGGATTTTCTAAAGGTAACAGCACTTGCAATCATGGAGAAAACAGATCTATCCAGTGGTCAGTTATTTCTATGAGAAATCAACAAACTGTGACATTAGGTAGCAAAACTTGCCATGTCAAAATACGAAGTGTGGTCAGACTCCTCTTCCTCACATGGGAATAAAACACAGCACCACAGAAAGCAATGAAGTTACAGTGACATAAAACTGGCCTTGAAAATAATGTCTTTTTGGATCAGTGTTCTCCCCTGCACAGCCAAAAAAATGAATGAGGATCTTTAACCTTGCACAGGGTCTTTGCTGTCTAGGTTCAAGAGGTGCCTTGCTATTTTTGAGAGAGACGGAAGGGTATTTTGCAAGTATCACTTATGAAACTCCTCCTGCACCTGTCTGGCAGAATTGGTTTTAATATCTGAGTTATTAGGAGGTTATCAACATGAGGTCATTCCCAGTGGCATCCTTTTCGTGGGCTGAATGATCCCAAGCAAGGGCAGATAAAATGAAGTGAAAGTGAGCATTTGTTAGCTAAGGAAAACATTCTTTTCTGATGCTCTCAATCACGTGCACAGACTGAGAGAAAAAGAGATTCAATCATGGTGAAGGCATTGGTCATTCAGCTCAGCTTGATTTTTCAATTTTATAAACAGTAGGAGGCTCAGGAAGAAACAATGAGGAAAAACAGGGCTATAGAATCAGCAAATAGACTCAACTTTTGATTCCTGTGCCATTTAAATCCAAATTATAGTCATTTACTCAGTCCAGAGAGCCTGAATTTTCACTGTTTTCCAATTTAGGCAGCTGTGACAGCAGAATCCATGAAAAAGTCCTGCTTCAAATTTAATTGATAAATTCACACCTCCTTTTTTCTCCTCATTCCTCCATGGCAAATGTAATCTCATGTAGTTATTTGTGTGACAAACAGTACAGACTGTGTAATAACCTTTGCAGTTAGCAGGATAAAGGATGAGTCATTGTTTAACTCATCGTCCCAGGCTCCCATCCCCCTGGATCTCGCAAATCAACATAACAGGAACGCAGCCTTTCTTTGGAGTCCTGGTTTCTGCCCTACTGTCCTGCAAGAGCTGTGTGGACAACTGAGGTTCTGTCTTCCTTGCAGAAGAATAATGTTTAAAGACAGTAACTATAACACTGGTAATTATTTATTATCAGATTTTTCAATCTGAAATGAAATATTAAATTATTTTTCTCTATTTTAAAAGTTCCTTACAAAAAGATGACATTCCCATACTTAAGAAACAATGCCTTATTTATAAAATTTTAATGCCCATAGGTTTGTTCCAGTTAACATTCAACTAAAACAATTTATTCAAAATCAGAAGAAAGCGGTGAAAAGCTTTGTACAAAATGCTTGTGCAGCTCAGCACTTTCGGATGTTAGGGCATGATGTTTTGTCTGAACAAGTTATGCACAAATCCAACTAATTTATATTCCTCAAGATCCCCATGCTTGGTGTTTTCTGTGGGCTGGCTGGACACCTTCACACTCTTTGCTGGTAGGACGTGTGGGCATGGGGATTTGGGTGGAATTTTAGCTGCCTTAAGTCTGGCAGGCAAGCTCCCACTTTTTTAAAAATCCTATCGTGTGGACTTCCCTGTATTCAGAAAAGTTTTGAGCTGGATTAAAATCCCTGTGGAAATTTTGAAATGTGAATTCAGGAGTCCTCTGTTCTTCACACTGCTTTTGGCGGTTCCATGTAAGTGGCTGTGTGCAAGCATCACTGCTGCCAGGGCATAGTTGGTATATTCATGGGTTCGGTAAACACAGAACCTCTTCTAGTTATTGCTGAGCACCCTCTCCTGGCTCTCTGCTATTTGCAGATAAGTCATCTCATAAATTATGAGTGCTCTGGGATGAACTGAATTTGAATTCAGAAGGATGCGTTTTCAGATGGTGTGAGCTGCTGCTCTACTTTAAGCTAAGCCAGTTTTATAACAGCCTAGCTGGTTTACGGTCGAGAAATCCTTCTTCTAGTGGTGAAATTCCTCAGTAAGGATTTTTTCTTTCCTCTGATGCTGCTTCTAATTGCTCTGAGAAAAGTACCTGCGGACCTGAGAATACAATGCACCAGGCATAATCTGATAAAGGGATTATGCCCAGTTGGTAAAAGGTTGCTTATTGGGTGACTGAGCCTGCATTCACATCTGTCAATGGATCTTATCTTTCCGTTAATACCTCAGGAGGCCTAAGGCTGAGTCTAGGGATGAATCAGTGTGTCATAAAGCAAGTTTATTTGCAGGGATTATGGCAACAAGCAGCAGCTACAATGAAAATAGGAGGTGAGGTTGGGGGATTACTGCTCAGTTAAGAGCTACAACGGGAGAAAGAGTCATCTGATTTTTGGATCTCATAATAAATAGAGTTGGGGCACATGAAAGTTTTCTTGCACTTAATGTGACTGTCTGTTTGCCATGACTAATGCAGTCCAAGGTTGCTTACACAAGTCTTAGCAGGAAGAGCAAAAATCCTTCACTATTGCTTGCCTGATACTCCACAACCCTGCAGCTGGCCAACATTATTGCTGAATTTAACTGTTCCTAGGCACCTAGTCTGGATTCATCCAGTAATTTTAGCTATCTAATGAAGGCACCTACATTAGGTCTTGACCCATCATCATCTTTGTAGTTTGTGGAAGGAGACTGGCATCCCTAGAGGGACGTTCACATACTACGTGGCCAGGTTCATGCTTTGGAGCCATCTCCCTCCACTGAGTACAGCAGGAGCCTAGGGAGATCATGCTCCTAATTTCAGACCCTGATGGGTAGGTGGGGGGCTCTGCTGTCCTTATCAGCCCGTGGCTCTGATGGCTTCAGAGACTGATTTGCTCTTGGTGTGTACTGTACCTTGAGGCAATCCAAGAACCAGGCTTCTCCTGAAGGTGCTAACAAAAGCTTCAAAACAGCATTGTAGACAGTTCCTTGAGTGCCAAAAAGCTTTAAACACGCAATTTGAAGTCTGTTTTTAAGTGCTTCCAGGCTGTCTTAAAGTTGTAGCATCACCCAAAGTCTCTGAGATATTTGCTCTAATTATCAAATTAAATAAAACTTTGATTTAGCAAGGAGTTACCAAGATTATACCTCCCATGTTACTCTCAGGCACTATTCTTGCTCAATACAAGGTATTGTCAGAGGAAAAGGACATTTCTGAGCACTGGGAACATTGTCACAGGGTGTGCTCCAAACAATAGGAAGCTAATATTTAGTAGCCAAGGATTATGCTAAAAAAAAATTATTTTATTTTTTTTGCATTGTGCTCAGTGGTTTTGTATTCTAACACTGCATGACTGGCTTTTATGGAGGAAAGCTATCATCCTCTCCTAGATGCTATCATGGGGCCATTTGGTGTAAGTAAAGATATCCTATTCAGCTCTTTGATTACAGATTTCTAACCAGCTTTCATTTTGGATTACGCCCAATTAAGAATGTACTTTGAATTTTTCTGCTGTTTAACTGAAGAATAGGAATAAAGGAACAGGTGAAAACAAAGAGAATATAGAAGTATTTTCAGGTCATTGCTAAATCAGAGCAGCGGTGTTACTGAATTTGAGTGGATGTGAGCAAGGGCTATTTCAATTTGTGTGCGACTTTGATACAAGCAAAGAGACCAAAGTCTTACAGATTAAGTCAAGAGGCTCAAAGAATAAATTGACTGCAGCTGAGATCTGAAGCAAAATACTTTGTTTATTTCCTTTGTATGTGTGAGAGTACACGTTTAAACTGCAGGAGAAATTCCCTAATTTGCAATAATGAGATTAACTGAAAGAGAAAAAACAGCACAATAAGAGACACCATATCACAAAGTGCTTGTATTTATTTATTCCGTTCTGAATACAATAATCCCGTCTTTCCTTTGTCAGATTCCTAAATCACTAGGCCAGAGTTTCATCGGGAGCACATGCAAGTACGTCCACTGATTGCAAAGGGCCACTGTCACCAAATTACCTGTTTCGTACCGGTGGAAATAAGCAAAGAATTTGTAATATAAGGTTTCACCGTACATGTGGCTTTGCTAGAACATATATTGCTGCTGATTATCATTTTTGGCAGATAATAGAAGCAAGGGAAGGCAGCAGTAGGCATGGAGTGAAGATGGCTAGACAGGGAGACCTGTGAGGATGAAGGTGAGGGTAGGAGCAGGCTACTTGCCTGGCTGCAGGAACAGTGTTGACAACTCTGCCATTTTTCATCTAAGCTGCAGCATTCCTGGCAAAGGGGCTCCCTGTGCACATCCTTAGGATTTGGCACAAGCCTGCACAGCGCCAACTGCTGTCAGACCAGCAGGCCCGCGTCATGATGCATCTTTAGAACATTTCTACCACAAGCCTGAGTCAATCGTGATGCAGTTTTTTGCCTTCACTAGGCTTCCAAGACAGCACAGGAGCTTTGACTTGCAGCACTCTCCTCTGTTGTGTCTCTTCCATTCCCGTTACCTGGGCTGGCTAGATTTAATACTACTGAATAGGCCTGTGTGGGATGAAGTCTTATTCTCCAGTTTTACTGTAAACCTAATGGACTGCACCAGTACTCCCCACAGAAAGCAGTTGCTGAGCAAGAGGACTGTTATACTTTCTGATACACCTGTGATCATTTGCAAGCTCACACTGCAGAGCAAGGCTTTCCCAGCCTTCTTAACATCCACCAGCCATACCCTCATCTGGAATAACTTGGCAGTACTCCCCCAGAGTCAATAGAGCACAGCCAAATTGCAGCAGCAAGAGCTGGGCCCTGCATCTTTAAGTAAGTGAATTTGCTCAGCTAATTGCCTGCAAGTGCTCCCTCCAAGCACCTGTAAATTGTTGAGTTTAATAGGGTGGCAGCTGTTCCCGGCTGCCTGGGTTTTTGCTGCCTTGGAAGTAGTTAGGAGATAAGAGTGGCAACTTGCAGCATGATTATTTTTCTCCATTTCCCCTCAATTTCATTGTCATCTTCTTCTCTCTTAAGAGTGCTTAAAAGCTTTTGTTGCTCCTTATAACACCCACAGGAGCTGTTGCAAAGTGCACTTTTTGTGCTTAAGGTTTTAAAGCCTAAAATCTCTGACCTGAAGAGGTTTGGAGAGTAGCTTAGTTTGAAGCCTGCTGTCATGCAGACACCTGCAAAACATTGAACTTAACGCTGGCACAGCTGGAGGGAGGGATGGTGTGTAATGATGGGTGGCTATATTGCTTCATGGCTATATTCTGGTGCTCTAGTTCTCCTGTAGGAAGAAAGCCAGGAAGGATGCTGGCAGGAGATATGTTGCTGTCAAGCCTAGCTGGACTTCTGCAACTCCTTCACTGTTTCCAAAGCAGGTAAAGATTGTTGGTTCTGCAGTTACAAGGGTTGAGTGCGGGTAAGAATTAATTCAGCCAGTTAATTCAGTTAAGAGGTAGGATGTCACAGACTTTCTAGTCTTTCTGTTCTTGCAGAATAGCAACCTGTGTGTGTTCCTGTAATCCTCCAGCAGCCCTGGGCAAGCATTGCCTTGTGTGTAGCTTCATGCAGTCATGTGTCTCTTCTGTCCTAGGTAGTAAGGTATGTGTTGGCCCAGCACGTTTCCTAGTGTTGCAACTGCATCTGGGAAGTTTGACCTATAGATAGACTTCAAGGTGTATGGGGAGAGCCCCTGGTTTAGGAGCATTGCCTATAGTCTTTAGAAAAATAATCTTTTGTGTTAATGCACTGCTGGTAACAGAGGGACTCCTTACCCTAAGCAGTCCTCACCCAGGGAGGATTTGATTTCTATAGGAATAATCATGGAGAGCGGGAACATGCTCTGTTTGGTGTCAAAGCAATACTGTGGCACAGCAAAATCTGCAGGAGTCATTGGGAAGGGAGATGAGAGAGAACAGGGAGGCTGCGTATAAGAACATCACTTTAGGAGTGGGTAGGGTGCTCCCCTGCAAGGGTGTAGCAAAACCTGCACACGAGGCTCTGCTCCCCAGTACTGTCAGTAATTTTAATTCAGTAGATGAGACAAAGCAAGTACAGTAGATCTCATCCCCCATTGTGACAGCTAAGTAAGCTGGTAACCAAAGGATATAGCCAGGGTGGCTTTTAAAAACCTGGTCTTTGGTTTTGGAATTGGATTTTTTTTTTTCCTCTTCTTTTATTTGTCTTCTTATTAAGTGGCCAGGGATTCTCTGCCCTGACCACAGGTTACCTTTTTTGGCTTCAAAGAGGGACTAAATTTAACCAGTATGTTAATGAAAGGACAAGGCCTGTCACTATTAATAGTGACATGAAATCATGTGTGAAGAATATTCAGTTATAGCCATCCTCAGGAGAGAACAGTTTCCCAAATATCTTAACAAGCAGAAGGGACAATTTGACTTTCTACCCCACTGCTATTTGGATCACCTGAGCTGTGCGTGGTTAATTACAGAAATCTGGGCAGCTCTGATTAGGGCACATCAGGTACAAGCCTTTAGCCTGCCAGCTAAGACCCTCCCAGGGTCAAGCTCTCAGTTGGTGTGGATCTGAGAAAGCTGATTGCTCCTACTGCAGATCTGGCCCTATGGCTGTGCTTTGACTTTTGACTTCGGTCGGGAGTTGGTTTTGGTATCCATCAGCCAGAGCAAGGGGCACTATTTAAAGCAGACACGGGAGATAAGAGTTGTTTTGCGCGCAGGCAAAGGGTGGCTGTTAGGAATATTGCTGCTGCAGAGTGAGTTTGGGGGGAATCAGCAGTGAAAGGGTTAAAAAAAAAAGAAGTTAGTAAAACCATTAAGATTTTGGCTTTTATTAAAACTTGGAGTGGCATTCTGCTGGGAGTTCTTCTAGCCCAGGGGCCATTTGCTGTTTGAGATCATTAATAGCCAGATCTACTTCCCCCAATATAATTGGTTGATCCAATAAATTCCTATTAATTTGACTGAGCTTGGAGACAGAGGAAATATAAAAACATCTTCAAGTTGATGGTACCTTCTGGGATCCCTGGCATATAGAGGTCTTAAGAAATCTTGACAAATCCAGACTTGGGGGTACATTTTCAAGCTGGCTCACAGGAGTTTTGCTGCGTGTTAATGGGTGGTGTTCAGGTAAAATGTTGCAGAATAGTTTCAGAGTAAACACTGTGGTGTCTGGTCCACTTTTTTGTTTGATTTGTTTTGAGGGAGTGATACTATCTCCAGGAATAATCCATTCTTTTATCTGGGCTTCCAAAAAGTTTGCTCATACTCTGCCCAATTTGTACACAGTAAATAAAATGGGTTTGGGTGTTTACAGCCCTGATCAGCGGCTGATGTAAGTTATATGGCCTAAATAGTAGTAGTGACATCTACTGAAATGTTGCTATCACCCCAGCCTGCTTTCTTCCCCCTTTGTTTTGTTCTGTGGTTGGGAGCGCTTGCCCATTGACTGAGCTCTCAACTTTGCCTGAGAGGATTTAAACCCACTCTAAAAAGCATGTGAATTAGCAGAGGAGGAAGGTTTTCTGAATCATTGTGAGGTTTGGCATCTGGGTCTTGCTGCTCCCTGGAGCAAAGTGAGACACTTGAATTGCTGAGTGAAAAGAAGTGTTCCCCCTCTGTCTGTATGTGGGCTTAGCCTGTAATTCTGTCCTAGTCAAACTTCCTGGTGATGTCCCTGTTCGTTTCCACAAAGCCTTCAGCATACCGGAGCAGAAGCAATTTATATCTGTCATTCATCCAGCTGCCCTTCGTGCTTGGTTGTGAACGTGTGAAACCTCCCCAAAAGACATTTCTCGGAGAGCTGTTGTCTATCCCTAAGATGTCGGACAAGGAGTGGATTTGGTTGCAGACATGTAAACAGCCATAAGAGAGGTACCACTGGGAGCCACATGGCACAGCAGCCTCAACACAGAGACTACTTCATCATTGCCAAGGGTATCCTAATAGTGTGTACTTGGAAGAAACCAATGTGTCAGGATAGAAAGCAGTACAAGTATGGATGATACAGCATTTATACAGTACGTGAAAGAGCTGGTATGTACAGGCTTTAGCTGTCTGCAGTGAGGAACTAGCTCCAGAGAGGACAATGCCTCATTGATGGAAGAGAACAGCATAGTAAGTGTGTATTTGTGTGTGTGTGTGTAGGATTCAGTTAATCAGCAAAGTGTTTAACCATTTGCCTTAATGTGAAAGATGTACCTTGATCAGCAAATTATCTGCTTGCACATTAAATTATGCGCTGTGATCTCTGAGGTGTATTAAATATTGAAATCAGAATTTTTGTCATTAATGGGAACCTAATGAACAACGACATTATGCGCCTCAGGTGGCTTTTGTCAGAAGCAACCCATTGTAGTTGGAAGGTGACTCTTCTGGGTCTCTGGTGGTAATATGCCAATCATTTCACTTATCAATGCCCCTGGAGGTTCCAAATGCCTACTATGGATGTTTTGCCTCAAACTGTATGTGGAGTATGGTTTCTCAATATGTAGATAAAAGCATTTTTGAACGGGCTGGAGGAGAGACCAGTCTCTACCATGCAGATTTATAGCTGAAGGCATTCTACTATTTCAGCCTCTTTCATTCTGTGAGGTGGATTTTAGGATGTGCAGTTTCTTTGGACTTTGGGATAATAAAAGCACAACAAGGTGGTGCCTTCACTTACTGTTCATGTGTAGGTGTTTAAATTAGAATATATACATATGCAATGCAAGAAGTGCCTGAGGATAACTCTAGGTGATTCTGTCTTTGAAATGTTTATTATTGGGATTACTGAGGTATCAGAAATCCCAATCAAGATGAAGGTCCTGTTATAGCAGACTGTCTCTTCTGTCCTTGCTGTACAGTTTGAACAGAGGGGTAGGAAGGCAGCATGGCTTTTTCAAGGTGACTTGTCAGTGACAGACCATTAGCTAAATGGGAGTTTTCTGCTCTTGTATTTGCACTGAACTACAGGTGTTGGATTGCAGCTCATGTATATTTATGTCTAAGCTATCTTTAAACTATCAGTGTGGGCTTCACCTACTGTACGGGGTGTCTTGGTGGGCTTGTTGAAGTCCATGTTGCTGCTCTCCCTACCCATACTGTCCTTTCGAAGAGGCTCACTGTCCCCATCATACCCATTTGAACCAAGAAGCCTTGTACAACTAGAGCTGGAGGCTTTGCAAAATGCTTTTACCTGCCTCCTTTCTGTTCCAACGGATAGACTGAAGTCAAATTGGGATGCAACTGTAATTATCCATGGCACAGTGAATGTCGCAGGCTCACAGCTTGATGGGCAGCAAGCTCCAGTTTCTGGCCTCTGTTCCTCAGCTGGAGTGTCCGAGCTGTAGCTAGCTGCGTTCCAGGTGCAATTTGATTAGGAATGAGTGGAGCCGTGGCTCTCCCTGCTCTCTGCTTGGACCTGTGGAATAGAAGTGGGACCAGAAACAAGGGCACAGTTTGGCACGTTGTAATGAACAGTGTTGGCTACCATGTGCATGACTAGTTGGTGTGTGTCTGTTGGGTGAAGCTGGGTGTCAGCTTCCCTGGGAGGCTGTGCGCATGCATTCACCCAGCCTCTGCATACAACATTGAGCCTGCTGCTGGACGAGACCATTTGCAGGGCTGAGAGATGTCTTGATTTTACATCCTTCCCCCTCACTGCACATTATTTGACTCCCTTGTCTCTTCTGAAGGTCCTAAATTGCTACGGAAAGTGGTATTGTTTTCTGCTGGTTTAACTATTGCCTTCCTTAAGGCTTGTTTTTCACTGCTACACTTTACTGCCTGTTAAGTTAACTGGATTTTTATCTGTCCTGCCTCTGTCTTCTGTAAAAGCCCACAGTAAGCCACAGCTTGCCCAGAGGAATATTCTAGGAGAGAAAACAATGCAGGAACAATAATAATGCAGCCCTGGTAATACTATTGCAAAATAATACTACAAAACCATTTAGGCATGAAAGAGTGGTTCCCCACCCCCCATTGATACCTACTTACAGTGCAAAGAAAATAGCTCCCCAGAGACCTGCTACTGCTTGGAAGAGATTGCATGTCTAGTCTATCCTTTGTAGACACACATGAAGCTTACAGGTATCTTTGAGGTGAGCATTAATAGGGGTGGTATCTTTTCTACATGGTTCCTGTCCTCTTTGTCCCCAAACACTGGAGGAGAAATGGGTTATATTTGATTATATTCCTGAGGGCATGGTAATTGCCCTTGCCTGTACTGAGGTAGGAATCTGCTCCATTTTCCCCTTCAGTCCCTAAGCAACGCCTGTTAATGTGGGAATAGAGGATAGATGCACAAAGGCAATGTCGGCCCTGCAGCTGAAAGCAGAATGGGTGGGCAGGGGCAAATGTTGTTCTTCACAGCCTGTCTTGAAGAGGATGGGGCTGAAATGCAAAATGTGCCTTTGGTGCACCAGCCTAATGCTTTATCCCATCAATTCAAATACACTGGGCTGGGCTGTTCCCTTGCTGGCTATAGTTTGCCTAAAGGCTTTACTAACTTTACCCTGAAATATGTTCCTACAGACTGTTTATGCTATTATGAGCCAATTAAATAAAGATGCTATTAAACTGTTTGCATTTTCTTGTGTAGCAGCCACTGGGCTTCTTATCCTACAGCACTAGCAAGGGCTGCTCTGGGATGGAACTTCTGTGCAACATGGGCCAAGGGCACTTACCAAGCCCACACAAAGCTGATCCCACCACGGAGCCCACTCCAAGACACAGGACAGATGCAGAAACAGACTAGTTTTTACAGGGTTTATTGAACAAGAGGCAGAGATTTGGGGAGAGACATCTATATAGATTGTCAGAGTCTTTTCATAGCTTGAATAGTTGGGAGTGGTGAGTGTTGGACAAAGGTATCCTGCCACTGCTTTGATATCTGAAGTTTGCTGCAATGAAGCTAAGGGTGCTGGAGAGCTGTTTGTATCACTTCTGTGGCTGAACATGCAATAGATTTTAATTTTCTCTTATCAGAAATGGCTTGTGAGCTAATGTTGAGGGCTGATCCAAGCAGCAGACAGCTTGCAGGGACGTGATGGTGACACATGGCCGTTCATTGCTGTACATCGTATGATCAGTCACCAGCTGGAAGATTAATGTGAAGAGGAATAAAAGATGGATTCTGGTACAATGAAATTTAGGGAATAGTCAGAAGTAGGACTGAAGATCTTGTCTTATTGTTACAGGAGTGGGGAGGATTCATTACTTTGCAGAGCGAGTTATACGTTATTTCACAGAACAAATAATAAATTATGTGGAGAGAGAGGAAAGAGCTTTAAATATCAATGGGCTGTGTTCATGGTCAAATAGCATCACAGGAAGAAAAGACAAATCAGAGGAGGAGTTTCAGGAACATTCAAATAAACAAAAGCTCAGTGAAGGGGTATAACCAAGAATAGTCCTAAACCAAGGCCAGATCTCAAAATAATGGTCCTAGTAATGTAGAGGGACTGTCATGATGTTTTATTCGATTCTGCTTCTGATAGAAGAACAAGAATTACTGCAGGAAGGAGAAGGCAATTTATATTGACAAACCCAATCTCTCAAGTAACAGGAGCGAGACCTAAATCCTAAGATTTCTTCTTTGTTTTTGTATATTTGATAGCTTCTAATCCTTCAGCAGCATCTTGCTTTGTGTGCCAGTTTTAATTGCAGCTACCTGAGTTAGTTACAAAAAAAAGATTAAAAAAAAAAAAGGGAAACTGAATTTACCTGATAATCATGAGAGTTAAAGGTTTATAGAATAAATATTGAGTCTTGCAATGAAATGGTGATACTTGTTTACTGGGAGGGTACCAGTTTAGTTCAGAGAAATAATGAGGAGGAAGACATTGAGGCTGAGCACACACTATTGAAATCTTGATCATAGAAGACTTTCATGGACTTAGTATACATGGCCAGAAAAGTGTGCTTCCACCAAGGTCTGTTGCTGCATTTACACAAGTTAAAATACTTATTTAGCAGATGTGTGCCTTGGATATAAAACTGCTTTCTGGAAAATGGCTATTTTCAAATACTGTCTCTGGCCACTCAAGAGCCAGATGTGCATTAGTTCAGCAATATCCTGACAGGTCAGGTTTCCTTTCTACTCACAGAATATGTGTGGTGTCCAGTTAAGCTGAGTTGTCCATTCCCATTCTGTCTTCTCAAGCCTGGTAATTATGATGATAAGATGCCTGCCAACTTTAAATGGACTGGGACTTTGTATCTCATCCCTGGTTTCCTGCTGTTAAGCCTGCTCTTGGGTGAAGCATTTTACATCTTTAATGCTGAAGAAATCTTACTCCTATTGCATCTTGACATTGTTATTAGGAAATATTAGTGTGAGACTTTTACTTATTCCAGATGTTTTGGTGTAAAGATACCTTCTTTGATGAAAACAAAACCAGTAATAGGTGGCAAGCAAAGCATTCACCTGTTTAATCAACTATCCTCATCTTTGTGCGAAGCTCTGTGATTGTATGAATGCTGGGATTATGGGAATGCAATGAAAGCCCAGGATGCCTTGGGAAATTAATTTTACTTTCCCCTCTGCAGAGCAAATTCATTCAGCAGCTTGCTGGGAGAGAGCATGCTGCCACTCTAAAGACATCAAGCTGGCCAGGCTCCAGTCAGGATGAAAGTTGATTTTAGAGTTATTTCCTGAAGTACCTCAGAAGACATGGGATGTTATGCCTTCCCCTTACACTGAGGCTTGTAAGTCAATGTGATGCCTTGAAAATTGTGTTGATCCATGGTAACACAAATGCAGCAACAATCTGAGGATTTGGGATGCCCCTGTCTCTCCACTGACATTAGAGGGAGCCTAGACAGATGTTGGAGACTCGGCATCTGTTTTTTCATATGCAAGAACCTAGACCATTTTCAAAACCCTGCACGTTCAGTTGCACAATTGAAAACTAGGCATTGGATGGACTTACCCAAAATGGCTCAGGAAGACTGCAAGGAACTGAATATGCTCTATCCTGGGTGATAACCTAACCTCTGCACCTCTTGCAAGTAAGTAGAAGACACCTTTCCTTTCCTGATCATCAAGTGTATTTTTATTTTTATTCTTTTTATTGTAAAATTCTACTCTTCTAAATCTCTGAAAAGGGAGCAGAATGCTCACCATCCATTGAAGCAAATCCTGTCCTGAATGATTCTTGTGGCAGGTTATGCATTTTTTTAGAATCAGGCTTCAACTTCTCTCTGGCTTCTCCACTCCATGCCCTGGGTATAGCCACATGCCCTTCTTGCGCATCCCAGTCTTGTGGCCAGCCTTCATGAGTGCTGCAGGATGGTGAGGTCAGGTCTCCTCGTTGATCTGATGGTAAACTGGCAGCATCGTATCAGATGTGGTAGGACAGAAGATTGTTCTCCCTTTCACTACTAGGAAGCACCATGTCTGCTTTGCACCATATTGCAACTGGAAAGGGGTGATTGGACTGATTGATTGAGCTTCATCTGGTGCAAACTGCAAAGTCATGGCTGGTTGCCCTCTGTTGGAAATCATAGTTCAGGAACGAGCTCATGGGAGAAGCAAATACGTAGCACTGTGCAAAGCTACACTTAGGGAAAACCATGGTTGGTAAGACTAGGTGAAGAGAAGAAAACATGGGAAACCATTTCAAATACGGATATGAAGGAAGGGAGCAGAAAAACAGAACTATTTCTGTAGAAATCATTTTGTTTAAATGACTACATAGACTCAGCGTCTTTTGAAACTTGGGAGCTTGTGACTCAGTTTGTAAAAAAAAAAAGGAATAGACTTGGAGTTCCTGTAATTGGGATGATAACATGAGACAAGGTAAATTGCCTTTCAGGATTTGGCCCTTGATCTGCTAAACATCACCTTTATTTCCAGCTACACCAGTGTTCAGTGACCATGTTTCAATTTCATGTCCAACATGTGCTTTCTTGCTGGCCTTCTCTCAGCTGAAGGAGGGACATTTTTGCCCAGCCTGTTTTTTTCTTTTTTCTTTTTTTTTTTGCCCCTAGCAGTGTATTTTGAGGAAGGAACAGTCACCCGTTAAGATAGAAACTTGCTTGTTGTACTTAGTGTAATTCAAGACAGCCCTGCAACACTGTCTTCGTGAAGAAATTCATTCTCTTTGTGTGTGGAAGTGTCTGGGACTGTGCAGCCATCATTTGGGGTGATGTGCAGAGTGAGCAGACCACAGCCAGGTCTTTGTAGGAAATGCTACAGCCAATTATAAAACTGATGGAAGCGAGGGATTCCCCCCTGCCCCTTGCTCCCAGCCCGCCAGGCTACAGAACACACGGAGACAAATATGCAGGTTCTGCAGCTGCACATAAGCCGTGGGGCAAGGTCATACGCAAACTTTTTGGTGACTTTTCTGGATAACCTGTAACAGACTCTTCTGCCTTCTAGCATCTGAGAGTCACCAGGCTTGTGGTCAGAGTATTGGGTTGTGCTTTGAGCTCGTGCTATTCCTTCCCTTAGGCTAGATTTTGTGCTTTGTGGTTATCTCTACTACAAAGGTCCTTCTCCTGATTTAGTTGTCTTCTCTCCTGGTCTGCTTACTCATTTGGGGTTTGTTCCATTGTCACGCAGTTACAATAGGTATGCTTCAAAAGCAGGGTAAGCGCCTTAAAGTACTCTCATTCTGTCTACTTTGTCCTCTGGTTTCACAAATTGTTTCCTATGTCTGATACCGATATCCCCAGGAAGGCATTCTTTATCAGGAAGCAAATTAAATCCAGTGGCAACATTTGATACCGAGTTTGTGGGTAATTGGTGATTAAGTTACCTCGGAGAGGAATTAGGCTCCCAAAGAGAGAAACAGTATATTCTGAATATGTTTTAGTCTACTTCAAGGTTTTTCGACATGGGGGAAGAGTTACAGAATCATAGCTAATGCCATATGATTAGCTCAAAGGTTGTCTTTCAAAGAACAGGATCTCAGCAGGAGCTGAGGCAGTGTGGCAGGAAATACAATTATTGTGCTAGTTTGGGAAGTTTGGGGGGGGGCGGGTATTTAGAGGGATATGATAGATGGAAAATGACAGTTTTGGCCAATGTGGGAGATGATGCTATCTCAGGACCTTGGGGCCAGGAGTAATTTTATCACCACCCAGTATGGCCAAGGCATAGTCAAGAACTGTCTGCCAGGCTGTGGTCAGTAACCATGTGCAGCTAGGAGGTCCCATATTTGAGGTCAGTTTCATTTCCTGTAATATGGGATGGTTCAAAATTAATCAGGTAGTGAGGGTTTTGTTATGGTTTGTTTTCCTGTGTTCTGTGAAAATTACATACAGAGGTCATCCTGGTCTTTTCCTGCACTCTGACCAGCCTAAAAGAAGCAGCACTATTAAACTACTTCCAATACACATTTTCTGGCTCATCAAGGCAGAATCATGCATACAGTGCTGAGCTTCCAACCTTAAATCTCATGATTAGCCATGGCATTCTTCTACCTCCATTTCATATTCAGAGGTTCAAAATTTTAAGACTGAGTAGCTGAATTTCTTCTGCCTTGAGTCCTGATTCTGCCAAGAGTTCCTGTTCAAAGGGGGATTTTGTGCAGGCCAGGCACTTTGTTTGCTTTTCTGTTTTTCAGTGTAAGCCTGAAAACCTCCTTGATGATCGTGGCCTTGTGACATGGCAGTGCTACTCAGCGCACAAAGTTGTTTTTTGTTGTTGTTTTGCGGGGTTGGTGGTTTGTGTGTTTTGGTTTTTTTGTTTTGTTTTCTGGGGGGGTGTTTTTTGTTGTTGTTTGGGGGGGGTTGTTTTTTGCGGTGGTGTTTTTTTGTTTCGTGTGTTTTTTTTCCCCTCCAGGTTGGCTCATTTTCTAGAAGCTACAAGCCCAAATTGGTTTGGGAACTGCTGAAAGACTACTTTAGTGCTTTAAGCGCCAAAATCTCAGTCCATCAAAACTCTTAGGTGTGGGTTTAACTCAGAACATGTGCTTTAGTTGCCTTCATGTAAAAAGGACTTCTGTGAACCTGAGAGTTTTGTTCAACTTCAGCCACATTTGGGGGCCAGTAGTGCACCTGGAAGAGTCCAAGGGTGTATTTGGCTACGCATGGCAATGCTGGACTATGTTTGCTTTGGGGATTGGAACACCATTGTAGCTAGGAGATGTGTTGTGTTATACTTAGACTGTCTACGATATTTAGGATTGAAGTGTGCTGCTCTCCCTAACTATGCTGTTTATTGGCAGTGCTGCTAATGCAGCTGTCTCAAGCTCACCGGTGAATGAATGAGAGGAGCTTGGAAATGTTTCACGCCTAGACAGCAGCACTGAGAGCAGAAAGAAAGAAAGAAAGAACATGCGGTTGCTTTGCACAGAGATGAAAAAGCTGCTGCAGACTGTTCTACCCAGGATGGGACATGGTAGTCTGAAAAAGCAGAAATAAAAGTAGTTTCATTTCGGCTGGTGCCAAAATCAGTATTCATGCCTGTGAATGAGCAATAGCAGATCTTATATTCCTGCAGAAGGCATTAGGATGAGAGATTTTGAAGTGTGTCCTTCTTTTGCTTTGCTGAATAATGGCAGTTGGGTCACAGCGTCTTTCAGTGCATCAGTTTCTTACAAAATAAAGGGGAGACAATATTATAATGTGGTATTTGGGGTTGAATTTACCCCACATAACACAGAATATAATAGAAGAAACTCCAGAGAGGAAATGAGCCCAGCTGAGACCTGAATTGCTCCCTGGGGTTTTGTCTCTGTCCAGTGGCTAGAACTGCATGTCCTTCGTAGGCATCTTGATTAAATGCCTGCAGGAAAGTGGAATGAATCAAGATCTTGAGCGCTACAGATGTTAGCAACCTTACGCTGCCTGAAATATTCTTACTGGCTATAAAGGAATTTTCCAAGTATAATATCCAAAATTCCATTCTCTTGGAGGTCCCTGAAGCCTAGGCATGGTTAATTTCTTCTAGTATCCTGTCGCTTCTGGAGACTTATGCTAAAATGGTCTTAAGAAGAGAATTTTTCTATTGATATGCAACCAGCATTGTGTTTCCAAGTGCTAGGTGTCATTTTGGTTCATTAGACAGCTTTTCTGCTGCAAACTGAGGAGAAATGGTGACCAACCTCATGCAAAACTAAGGCTGGGATATTAGATATTAGAAATCATAATTCGTAATTAAACAGCACTCTGAGCACTGCAGTTAATTAAAAGGTGTTTTTATTGGAGGGGTTTTTGTTGTTTTGGCTTTTTGTTTGAAGAGTTTGAAGTCTATTTCTTTTTTGGAAGGCTTGCCGAAGCACTTTCTAACCATTATAATGTCATTATATATGGGATTCATTACATTAGAGACATTAGAGGAGATTAAAAAGGATCTATTGGAGGCATTGGCTGAAAAAGAAAGGATAAAGACTAGTTGCAGTTTGAGCTTTTATTACGTGGCTTGAAACAAATGCTGAAATATTGTATTTAAACTAAGTGTGTTTGTTGGAGGGAGCATTAGGAAAGAAAGCAAGGCAGCAAATACCACTCTCGCCATTAAAGAAAGAAATCACAGTGGTTTGGAACAGTGTGTTAATTAGCAAACTAATTTCCTTGTACTTTAAGTGCATAACAAGTTTTAAATGCCTTCTGAATGGCTTGATATCAATTGTGTTTTGTTCTTTGAATGTAATTGTTTCCATGGCAATGCTGTACGTGGATCATGTCTGTAAAGCCTTCTAGTCATTTATGGGAAGTCTGTATTAGCTTAGTAGCTGACCTGTATTCAGGTTATATTTTAATTCATTACAGTTGTTTTACAAGCAGATTAACAAAACAAAAAAAAAAACTCGCTGGGAGTGGGCTGGATTCTCGGTCAATCCCATTTGGCTTCATTTCACTGATTTTAGTGGAGCTGTGCGACACTACACCAGCCCCTGTTCTTTTAAGTATCTTCTTTATATATCTCATAACAGGAAAAAGGGCCACAAATGCCCTTTCCCTGCTATTGTAGGCCGTCGTTCAGGTCACTTTTAATTTGCTGTATAGTGAGATGCTTTCAAGTAAGCTGTGGTTCCTCAGGGGGAGCAGGTAACACCAGGGAATTGCTGTGGGGCCACCAGCCACTGCTGGGAAGCCCTAGAATAAGGACAAGAGGGGACTGTTGCGCTCAGGGACGATACTTATTGATTGCATGGTGACCTCGATGTTCCTGTTAGTGGAAAGGAAAAAGAAGTGCAGGAAAAGGGCTACACTGGCGACTTGTCTGATCTCTTTTTGAACAAAGAAGAAACGCTCCTTTTCTCTGTCAGCTGTGCCTTTTCTCCTCAATTTCTACATGAGCTACTGTAATTACACCTTGCTCAGAACCCGTTTACCTTTTCCCATGCTCATTAGTTTTTAGATCTTAAGACCATGCCCCCCATGGGGGGTGGGGATCTATTTTCATTTCATTTACTTGTTTCATAATTGAGAGGCTTCATGTAAGATTCGATCTCTTGAAACTGACATTGACTGGACACTGTGATGCCTACCACATCTTGGCTTGCTTTCCTTCATTTAGAAATGCGAGGCAGTTGGATTCATCTTTTTGTTTATATAGCTATAAAAGATTAAATAAAGGAAATCCATAGCCAACTCAGGGAGTAAATGGAAACATTTATACAGAAAGCTCAGCAGTTTCTCGTTTGGGGCACATTTGCTTTTTCCCACTTACCTTTGCTTGCTCATGACAAAGACATCAAAAAAAAAAATCTTAACCTTGAAGAAAGCCTGATGTATGTGACAGCATTCAGGAGAAATGTACCCTTTAAAAAAGTTAGACCCAGGTGCTTGTGTTTATGACTTATTTATGCCTCACCTCATGTAGACCTAAAAGATAGTCCCTGCCCTCGAACATCTGCTAATGGTGAGGCAAAATAGAGGGGGACCAAAGTAAAATTTCTCTCTGCTTCATGTGTAGGAAGATAAGCTATGGAGAGTGATTTGCCTGAGGTCACATAGGAGAACCTAGTCCAGAGCTGGGAAGGCAGAGTTCACACACTGGGAAGACTGCACTATCACAGTTTGCAGCTAAATATTCAATGTAGGGTTAGCAGGCAGTGGTGTTCAAGCACCGAACTGCTAAAAGGTACTTCTGCTTCAGTGACATCCACTTGAGGTCCAGCCAGAGGAACTTTGTCATGTTCTGCTAAGAATTGTCCAGACATTGAGTTTGAGGCCTGTCACAAGAGCTCCTGCAATGCCTGAACGCACACATATCTGGCAAACAGCTCTTCCTTTACCTGCTTGGGTAAAATACGGAGTATCTCTAAAATATGAGCCAGCACCTGATGTTCCCAAAGGACTTCCCCAGGCGTTACTTCAGGGCATTTCTCCCTGCTTCTGCAGTTCTCCCTGAAAATACTCAACCTAGAATCAAAAAAGGCTCCACTCTGGGAAGAGAAAGACCTGACTTTCATCATTTATGCTACCTGGCAGTGCAAAAAAGTCATGTAAGCAGAAAAATTGAAGAAACCCTTGCTATTTGTATGGCCAGACTCTAGTGGGGGGGGGGACGCAGAGGTGGCGTAGAAAAAAGTGTTTTAATATTGACCTAAACATTTCATCTGTTCTATTTTTAATGCTTTTATTTTGTAATTATTTCAATTTTAAAAATAAATTTTGCTCCAAAATAAGAAGTTGAACACCTTTATCTATAAAACAGGGAAATAAGGTATTTCACATGTAGAACTCATACATTTTTTTTCCTCTCCCTTCTCATACTGTTTTTGGCCATAACTACCTGCCCTGTTTGACCCAGTTTCATTTGTGTAAAACTAGATTTTATTTTATTTTTACATTGTGCTGCTTGGAGAAATTCTTGCAGCATCATCCCTGGCTACACTTGGAGAAAATCCAAACTCACTGTTTCCACCAGGCTCTTTCTGCTCTATCCATGCAGTCTGCCCAATTCCTTCTCCCTTGGAGCTTCCTCAAGCTCTCACCACAGTCTCTTCTTTCTCATCTTTCCTGCAGGTACCGGTGAGAAGTCCCACTGTTTCCTTCTCTGTGACTTCCTGTGGAGTTTGTGTGTTTAGCCTTTTCTCTAGTGTTGGCAATAAGCAGCTGTCAGCTATTATCTAACGATGTACAAGTCATTACAACATCTGCACCTCACCTTCAGTAGATTAAAGAAGCCTTGAACTTTAGGACACCTTCCTCCTGAGCTAGTACGTTAAAACTTTTACCCGCTTATGTCAAAGCCCTGTGGCTCTCCAACATCCCACAGAACAAGTACATTAGCACAGGGGAATGCTGGCACTGTGTTGTTTGAGTACTTAGACATAGAAAAGCTATGGACAAATCAGTTTCTAGGTCTGTCTGCTCACTGCAGGGATACTCCCTTCCATTCCTTCACCCCTTCAGAGCATCCTTCTTGGTGAGAAAAACAGCAACGTTCACTCACTAGGCTGGACTCTCACCTCCACACACCCTCATGTGCTGTCGCAGCCATTTTCATGTGTGCACAAATACACATACTCGTGCACACATACTGTCTTGTGCACACTTGGCAGAATTTTCATGTCGAGGGTGTTTTTCTGTGCTTTGGCGTTCTCCAGAGATTGTTTCTGGGTGTCACTCGGAGCCTGCCAAGGTACTGCAGAAGTAATGCATTTTCCTCACTAAAAGAGATGTTAACCATATCAACCAGTCTTGTATTGGACAAATGCTCTCAAAATTTAGGGTAACCAAACACCCTAAAGACTCCTTTCCTAATGATCTTTTTGATGAATCCTATTCTCACAGCACCTGGTTTCTTACAGGAGACCACATATTTTGGGAACTCTGTTTCCATCAGAGTGTTTCAGGCTCTGCAACTGAGAAATTTTAGATCCACACAAGGATAAACAGTTGATATTTTTCTAAAATTCAGAAAAAGAAAAATTGAAGTTAAACTTTGCACCACATAATGTGGAGCATTTCAAGCTTCGGATATTGATGAGCTTAGGTATTAATGTATGAGAGACTGTGATGAGTTGGGAGCATCTATTCTAAGTCCCTTTGAGTTTTAATCTGGGGCAGATGAGAAGGAAAAAAAAGAGGATTTAAAAATAGCTGTGTGCCTTCTGCAGTCAATTCACTCTGCAGGAAATCTGAACAATATTCAAGAAATACTGTAACTCTCGGGAAAGCCTGTTGTTTCTAAACAGAGCCAGTCTGGTCTAATCCACGCTGAGGAGCAAATGGGATTGACAAGCATGTAACAGAATTGAGACAGAAAGTGTGAAACTGTGTTTGAAAGCAGAGAGATGCTTAGAGACAACCTTAGCTTAGTTGTGCCTGACAAAAGAGAAGGGGGAAAAAAGGGAGTTCCTTAAAGGAATGCTTTATTTTATCGTACTCATTTAGAAAAGGCAGCAGGCACCTGAGGAGGCCAAAGGAAACCTAAATAAAACCACCCTGAAAGCTAGGCTTTTGTGCCAAACACCCAAAATTTAGCACCGATCGCTAAGCAGAGCCCTCCTGGCTGAGCAAAAGCCATCGGCATGGCAGCGAGTGGCATCCACTTTGCATCCCTTGTCCAGGTGAGTAAATGGGGACTAGGAGCCAGTGCAGAGCCGTATGAGCAGTGGGAGGAAGATCCAGCCAGCTGAACACAACCCTCGTGTAATAACGGGCTGAACAGTCAGACTCGGCACTGAATTCAGGGAGGACATCACTCAGCTGCAAACTGAAGGTTGAATTTCCAAAACTGCTTTGCATTGGCAGTGGGATATTGTCCACACAAGTACCACTCAAGGAAAGTTGCATAAGAAGAGATGGAAAAACTGGGTGGTTTGTTTGTTTGTTTGTTTTGTCAGAAATGAGTAATTTGGTGCCTTTCAAGTAGTTCTGCTGTGCTGTAGTGTGTGGTAACACAAGGTGTTTCCAGAGGTGGTCATGCCTGAGCCATGGCTGGAGCTGCAGCATCTGCTCAGGGCTGAGCAACACCTGCAAGGGTTTTTTTTTAGAGCTGAAAGATGAATCTTCAGGGCTACAACCTGCTCCTTCATTCCTTCTATCATCCCAAGGTTCAAAATACCACCTGTAGCTTTGTATGCTTTCCTAGTCCTCCCTGAGGGATGTCTAGCACCCAAAAACTCTCCGTATTCTTCCTGCCCATGGCTGGGCATCTCTTTCTGCTCAGAATTTAATGGGAATAAGCCTGGCTAAACAGGAGGGATTTGTATACACAGCAGCTGCTTTCATGACTGTGGTGAGCACGTGCAAAACTGCCGTGTGAGCATATAACCTACTCACTGCTCACAAATATTTAAACAACAGCGATTTGTGAAAATCCTGCAAAGTGTGCTATCAGTCTTTCTTCAGCTAAAAAGCATTTGTTATTTTTCAAGTCAGTTATTCTCTTGATTTAAGTGTGTTCAACCATCTGTTGAGGGCACAAGAAGACAGAAGCAAGTAATTAAGCAGACCAATTGCGCTACACAAATAACAAATAATTGAGATGAAGCGTTCAGTGACGGTTCATAGGCTAAAAGTCATTTTTCATGACCAGTGAGTGCTTATGAAGAATATGTACAGTTGCAAGAAACAGGAGTGGTGAATAATTTGCAAGCCAGAAACAAGGTATCAAACCTGGAAAGGGATTTGGGGGTGACTTCACCCTACTTCAAACCAGGTGAAGTCGGGGGAAATGTGCTGCTCACAGAGTGAATTCCCAGAGCCTTTACAATCAAAGGCAATTTTGCCAGAGTTTGGTATTTTCTGTACAGGAGTCTTCGTGTTTAAGTTTCAGGGGGAGGTTGCTTCTTGGAATGAAGGTACAAAATTATAGGGTAGGCCGAGTGCCAAACCTGAAGTTGAGAAACTAGCAAAAAGGACAGCGGATAGCCAATGTTTCTGTGTCTTCCTGAAGCCCCCCTACCCTGTGCAGCGGGCAATACCATTGAAATGGTCTTTATCCACAACCTGGAACACACTTTTAAAGTAAACCTACAAATAAAACCTTTTGACATACAGTCTAACAACTGAATTGCAGTCATTTCTGGCATTTTCTTTAACATTTGCATTAAAAAGCTTCGTGTCTGCACTATGCTGAGCATAGCCAAACAGATGCGAGATCTTTTGTTTACCCAAATGAAAACCCACTATCCCTTTTCTCTGCCAAACAGCAAAGGTAACCGACTCCCTTCAATGCAATGCTGATTTCAGAGTTGTTCTCTAAAGAATAAATTCCATCTAATTCTTTGAGATTATCACTTTGATGTTATTTAAGTTTGCTTGCTGATTATTCAAGAAGCTGTGAATTTTCTTTACCTCTTTAGACCACTTCCTGTGTTGCAAAGTTTTGCCTTTATTTATACATTTCCTCTAAGTATTTCATATGCCTTATACAAGCAAGGAAAAGTTAGCTTAGCCTTCCAGCTCTCCTTTTTGCTATTAAAAATGTGGAGCTATTTACCTTTAATTGCTGTCAGGAACAAGACAGCAATATCTATGTTCAGGTTTCTCCAAAACTTCTTTCATCTCTACCAGAAAGTTAGCTGCTGGTGTCTGCATGTGTTTTACTCTTTGTGATTAGTGAAAGGGGTGGGATGGGGGGTAGGGTGCTACCAGCTTCCAGGAACCCAAGGATGGCTATGTTAGCTGACTGAGTTCTGCTTGCTGAAGATAAATCTCTTAGCTCTTTTTGCACCAGCCACAAGATTTACAAGCACCTTGCTATATTCAATCAAGATGCTTGCATATGGGAATCAAGGTAGCAGTAACTTTGGAGTTAAAATTTAAATTAGTTTTCCACTGAAGACTTGCCTATGGAGTCTCTTTAGTGTGACTTAAAATCACCTTCAGGGTATTCTGCAGGAAATGAAGATTTATTACAGTGCTGTCACTTGACCTATGGCTTCTACCTTTCAAGGATGAGCATTTCTCTTAGCCAAAAGGAAGCAATTAGTTGCTGTAAGTGGAGGTTTTCTGGACGAAGCAGCAGTTTCTCCAAAACAACAAAAAGGGATTGAAAGGTGGCTTAGCTGGAGGACACTGAGTCAATCCACTGGCCTCAGGCAGAAATTAAAAGTCAGACTTGTGCAACATATGGGGTAGTTTCTATCCTAGCAAGGAAGCAGCAGGAAAGCCAGGAATACTTTGGAGTTAGTAGGCCAGTTTGGGCAAATATGGCACTTCAAGAAATGAGTCTGTGAGCAAAGCTTGCAGTCCTCAGCTCCTGCTGAGGTACATTTAACTTTAGAGACGCTGACTCAACCTAAAAATAATATTCTAAGGCTGTGAAAGAAATCCGAGTATGAGATTCCAAGGGCACAGAGTCAGCCTGTTTTGCTGGAGCAGGTATTAAATATTACGCTATTAAAAGTAGGCCTCAGTGTTGCGGCACCATTGTGAGCTTGTCCGGAATGTCCCGGTAACACTGGCTGCCACTTTTCTACCTCTTTCTTAGCAGATTTACCCATCCTTGTGTTCCTGGCAGCTGATAGTACAGTCCCCTCCTCATTGTGTGGAAAGGGCGTGGCAACAGTTTGTGAAAACTAACGAACAAGCTCTGTTTTGGGAGCAATCATAACCTGATTTAATAAAGTCGGTACATAAGAAAAGAGAAATCTGTTAACTTTTTGTGATTCTTAAAGGCGTACGTACTGATTTGCTTGGACTTCGTGGAGTCATGTACCTCTGGAGTTTGGAGAGATGCTCATCACTTCTGTTCTTATTCTCAGTTGCAAGCAGCCTTTGAGTTCAGAGGAAGCTGAAAGTACTGAGAAAAAATGGCTTATTAGATGACGTACTAGATGATGTACTATGAATTGCAGTGTAAGTGTAGGTGTACACTTGTTAAATGGAGGCAGTTGCATTATGCTGAAAAAAAAGAAAGTAAAAATACGACCCATCTTCATTTCAACATAATACCTTAATCGCCTTTATCTGTGATGTGTTCTCATACCACTTTGGGAGGTGCTGGTGGGAGAAATACACTCATCTCTCTTACTGTTGCCAAATTCTCTAAGGGAGAACATCCTCCACTCTGGTTTGGGTGCGGTCTGGTGCAACGGTTCTTGTGGAGCTACGTGTAAGATTGCAGCGTATCAGGGGTTATCAACTGACGAGCAAAATTACTCATCAGTGTTATAGTGGTTGTGCTTTGACAGGTATTCAAACTGAAAGATCAATTTACATTTTCTGAAAGGAAAGAATATGCAGTAGATTAGTTTTCAAATGGTTTTTAGTACAAGGAATGAAACTACTTACATTGGTGATTTTCTAAGGTTACATTTGTTTTTGCTGTTTCTTTTTCTCCTCTTCTAGATGCAATTCCTATTTGCTAAGGATTCTGAGCATTACATTAGAATAAGGAAGACTTGGAGGGCAATTTTAGAGAAATAGATATCCAAATCACTAGCATAATCCTTCTGGCTTTTTGAAAATGAAAAATAGAGTGTTTCGGAGAGCTATTTATTGGAAAGATTAGTTTTATCATGAAATTATTACCTTAGCGCATGGTTTGAGATTGGCCATTACCTTAGAAAGTTCACAGATGAAAACACAGGAAGAGCTGCCAATGAAAAAGACCTAATGACTGAAAGAGTCTTTTCCTTATGTGCTTCATTTTCCTCCTGTAGCTATGTTTTGGCTTCACTGGGGAAAAGTAAACAATCTGTTAAAAAAGCAAAGGATGGAAAAAATAAGTTAAAACTGTATTATAAATTTTGTAAATTGACTGATTTTGCGGTTGAAACCCTTTTTGTTTATTTATTTATAGTGCTAGGTAAATGCTGAAAAATCCAAAAATATTTATGAAAAATATTTTTTTACAATAACCTTTTCTGTTCTTTTTTTCAGGAGCAAT
This sequence comes from Anseranas semipalmata, assembly GCA_013399115.1. Lineage (NCBI taxonomy): Eukaryota > Metazoa > Chordata > Aves > Anseriformes > Anseranatidae > Anseranas > Anseranas semipalmata. The sequence continues at coordinate 211,510 of VXAA01006465.1, forward strand.
CAGGCTGCAAGTGTTTACACGGTAGACTGGAAAAGAGCTCTCATTCTTCATGAACGTGTCTGTGAACAGCATGGGATGACATAACTGGCATGTTAAAGAGAAGGCTTTATATGCAAAAGGTAAGGACAATTCTTTTAAAGTTTGGTAATGCATCAACAGTCTTAACCTACCCGCTTTATTATAGGTAAACCCTTGGGGAAGGCCTCATCAATATCACCTAAAACCAAACCAGCTGCCAATTGAATTGTTCGTTTTCTTGCAGCACCGCTTCACTGATCTGCCCACTTGAGTTGTAGGAGGACTCCAAGACCAAACTGTCTTTCATTACATGATGGAGACTCAGTGAAGCTCTGAAACATGCCAGATGCTGTAAGGAAGTGGGAGGATTTCTTTACCCTGGTCTATATTTTATAGTCTATACACATATGGAAAATTCTGATGTCACAGTGAGGGACCTTGAATAAATACCTGGATAGATATGCTCGTGACTACTGCTGCTATGGATACACTTATTTTGGAAGAAGACTTCTAGTGTTATAGTCTTTTCTCACTCATTTTTGGTCTATTTTAACTTAATTCTGGCCAACGTAGGAATTTTCTTGAGTAAAACCTAAATGCCTCCATCATGAATCAGTCCCCCTGTGTTAAAATTGGAAATTAAAAGAAAGCGGCTTTTGAGGTTCAGAGTCATATAACGAATTTTCATGTCAATTTTCATGATGAGAGGAAGGGGTGTTATTGAAACTTCGGAAGAGAGGGGTGAAGGGAGAGTAAGGTCAGCGTCCCTTTAAAGATCTTACACACGTTGCATGGCAGCAGGTTTATATCAGTCTCAGGATGCCAGCATTTTATTTATAAAAATAAATTCTTCCAGACAACATCCCAAACCGGTGTCACATTGTTGAGTGCTAATGGCTACATTAGCAGTTATCTGCAGTTATGCATATGTCCATCCATCTGCCTTATGACTTTGCATCCGAGGAAGGTGCTGTGCATTAGTTATTTTACTTAAAAGTCTGCTTTTAATGTTTGTAAATAAAAAGATTACAAGTGGTAATACACTGGGCTAAAAACACTAATTGTTAGCCAGATTAAGCCCCTTGCTGCAGGCACCCTCATCCCTGGGTAGAAGGAACAAGAGTTAAAACCAGGCCGTAAAATGTACTTATTGGAATTATGGACATCTTTTTCAAACTTTTCTCAGTCAATCTTAACGTTTTAATTTATCACTAGAACACCTTCTAAATTGTCAAAAGGGTTCTTTTCTTAGGGCAGGTTTATTGGTTTGTCTTGCACAAGGCACTGGAGTGTTATTGCTGGAGGGGGTCAAATCCTGTAAAATGGTATTTGCATATAGACATTGCACTTCAATTGCAGTTCATTTCGCCTGCACCTGGGTCTGCTTTTTACTTGCCACAGGTAAAATTTCCCTTTTGGCAGTGAGCCAGTGCAAAATGATACAGATTCAAATCTTAGTGGGACTTTGTGCTGACTCTTCGCGTGAGGCTAGAATTTATAATAGAAGACATACTGCTGTAACAGGAAGAATATAAGTACCTAGCTTGATAACATGTCATGGGAACATGTTGTTTATTCATTTCTTACTTTCTCTCTGTTTAGGAAGTTTCAGTCTTCCAGTAGGAGAGAAGAGACACAGACATGTAAGACAGATGCAAGTTAGATGTAACACATTGTGAGTACAAATGACTGCTTTGAAAATGTCTGAAACTCTACATTGTGGGAAAAACTATCCTTGTAGCTATCTGACAAGTGTGCATGGAATTGGGCTTGAAAATATATTCCGATGCCCAATGGTCAATGAGAGAAAGGAGGCAAATTTACAGGGAATGTTATTTTCCATGAATAATTCAAGTTAAGCTTGTATGTACCAACTAGTTGCAGCAGCCCATGAGGCCAAAAGCATGAGATGGTTTCTGTATTTGGTGATTTATATCTGTAAGGTTCTCATATATATATTTCCCTTTCTCCTCCATGTTTTTCGAAAATGTAAAACTTCTGAAGAGAGGGAGAATAACAGGGCTGGTTAGCCCTGAAGTGGTCAGACAGTTGGACTTAATGATCTTTGTAGGTCCCTTCCAACTGAACTGAACTATTCTATTCTGTTTTGGGCTATTCACTCTTTAAGCAGTTTCCATTTGTTTGCTAGTAAACTAATTTTGCAGCAGGTGGAGAAGAAAGCAACCTTCTGTTTATAGCCTTGTTGCTAGTGGCTATCTTGGGTGCATCCTTCATGATCTGGCACAAGCCTTTGTCTTCACTTCCCTTAGTGGGATGGGGTTTGTACTCATCCCTTATTTCCAGCATGGAGAGATGGCAAACTTTTCCAGTTGTTTATGAAATCTGCTTGTTGTCCAGTGGTATCTATTGGCCTGGCTGGCTGATCCAGGTATTTGTAAAGTTCTCTGTGAAATGGAGTGTGTCTTGCTTTAGGAAATAAAATGGATAAATTATCCCTTTTTGTAGAAATACGGGTCACTAATCTGTCTTCATGGCAACCTCATGCAACTCCTGCCATTGTCATGGAGAGAAGGATCTGGGAAGATGTTTCCCTGCTGTTAGTCATCTTTAGCAGTGGTTTTCCATTTGAGAAAACAAAAAAGCAAAAGTTAAGGCAAAATGATCTGCTTTTTTTCCCCCCTCTTAATTTTACTTAATTGATCCTCCCAGTCTGTGGTACTTCTCTTGCAAAAAGAGGTAGGTAATTTCATGTGATGGAATGGACTTTGCTAAATACAGTGCTAAATTTAGTATTGGTACTAAATATAGTGATATCTTCCGCTGGAAGCCTGTGAATCTCTTGATGGGAACAGGCATTTCCTGACTCTGGCCACAGTAAGACATCTGATACATGTAGCACTGCAGTCCTTCCCTCCCTCAAATCAATTCAAAATTGATTATACAAATCTAAGGCAAATCTGATATAACAGACAAGCTGCAGATAAAATGTGAAACAAGCATGCAGGATTGCCAGCTGTGGCAATTAAGTTTTACAAATATGTCCACCTTTCTACCATCTACAAAAGGAAATGGCTGGAATACTCTTAGAATAGAATTTCCTCACAATCTGAAATATATTGTTTTTTCTTTTTATTGACCTGCAGTTTGAAACAGTTAAAACTGTTCTAATTGCAGCAGTGGTGTTTCATGCTCTCATCGCTTTCTGTAAAGAAGGTGCCTTGGTTGGTCTGTGCTTCCTGATATTGACCACAGCTTCCTCTGGTAGTAAAGGAAAGTCCTGATGGAAAGCAGAGGGAGCTGGGTTGGGGTAACAGCTTTGTTAACTGGGCAAGGTTAAAGCAGATGTGGTGGGCACCACAGAGGACCAAAACAATGAAATTTGTGCAGGCCGGTTTTACATTTGGTTCAGAAAAGTCTGAACTAAGTTAGAGTATTCATGTTTTCAGTAGCTGAATCTTACAGGGAAAGAGCACATGTCATAAGGCTTGAGGCATGACATCCGTGCCTGGGTAGCTGTGAGCCTGAAGTCCCAAAGCGTGTCCCCAGGTGAGTGCAGGCATCCCTCATTTCTGCACAGTGCAGTAGAGCGATTTCAATGAAATGTGAAGCAAGTGCTAGACTTGTGGGCATCCCTTTCCAAGAAGGACTTTCTCAGTTTCCAGGCTGGTAGCTATTTTTGGGTGGAATGTTACTCTTCCCATTCATTTTCCAAGCAGCAATTTTGAAAGGTGTTTCTCCTGTTTTTAGGGTACCTTTTTAAAAAGCACTGTGTTTCACATGGTGCAGGACAGGAAGAAAAAAAAAACCTAAAACTTCAAAAACTCCCCAGAACTGAGACAGTTGTTTGCTGCTCAGCACTAATTAGGATAAAGTATGGTAACAGTAACAGTCAGCATTTCAAATTAGTTTGTGTGTATACTCATGCATATAGGTTGAAATTTATTTCCTGCCAACACTTCTGGTAAAATTTCAGAACTTGCATCTTTAGAGAGAAAGAACGCATCTCCGAAATGAATCGATTTAAACGTTCAGACATACAATTGTACCAGTGTCTCTGCATTATTTGCTCTTAATGAGAACAAACTGTCATTGGCACCGTATCCAGGCAACTACCAAGAAATGCTTAACCTTACGTGGGGGTCTTGCAAGCCACACATTACAGCAGGTAACGGATGTCTTTACAATGAAACTAGCTGGAGAGAGCAAGCAGAAAGTGTTTATTTAATCTTATTTTTAATTAGCATTTTTTCCTGTTTTTCTGGGCAATTATTTTTCTGTCAAAGACTTGCTTTGCTTAACTAGGAAAATCAAGTAAAAGATTATATTTTTCACATTCTGGTTATAATATTTAATCAGCCAAGAAATACTGTAGGCTACAGTAGTTACTGTGGGGTCATTTGGAAAATTTTTGACAGTTTGAGAGAGTTCCCTCATAATGCAAATGGGGAGAGCCAGTAAGCAAAGTATTATGGGCAATTTTAGAGGCTCCCATAGAGACTGGAGCCTCATTATGCATCATGTGTACTGCACATATGTTTTTAACAGGCTACAGCCTAAATCAAGAAAAGATTGAGAGAGCAATGAGGATACGGTAATGAGTGATGCAACTTAAAACAGGCTATTGTCCTCCCAAGTCCCAAATAGCATCTCATGAACTGAGGTAGGCTTCAAAAATTAACTCAGCCTGGCAGTGACTGCAATTACTTTTCACTAATTTTATTATATAACATATATGTGGTATTGAGTGTTACTGTGCTCCATGCTTGGCAGCATCTTAAATCAATTTTTGTGGTTATATTAGAATTTGATCATCAACATGTTTTCCATCCATGCTTCTAAATGGTGCTTGATGAGTAAACTGGAAAATAACTGGAATCTTTCTTTGGCAATTCACTAAAGTTTACATTTTCTCATCGCAACACTGTTCACTCTGGTGTAAAGAAGTGATAATTCCACAAAATAGCATGCAGTGAGCAAATCCTACCTACAAAGAATATTTCTGCTCCTGCAATAATCAATGTGAAATTTTTCCATGCTTGTCCAAACATTGAGAAAGACCATTAGGTAGGTGGCTGGATAGCGACTTGTGACTCTGCTGAATCTGTGGGGCTTTCTCAGTGCACGTTTGTCCTTAGACACTCAATCCACAGGTACAGATGATCCAGTGAAAGGTCTTCCTGCTGTGTAACGTGGAAAGCTTGAGGTCTGTATGTGCATCCATACCCATGTGTTGGTTAGCAAAGCACCTTGTACCTCCTGACCTGGGAGATGCTGTTTTTTACAACCACAGTCTGAGGCTGCCTCACCTAACTTTGCCCAGAGTGCTTTGAGCCTTAATGCAAACCAGCTGGGGAGTTGGGGGAGAGGTACATGCACTGGCTTTCACTGGTGGCAGGTGACAGTTCAGTGGGCCAACAAGGTGCCGTTCCTCTTGGTCGGTTTGAAAACAGGGCACACAGGAATGAGGGAGCATGGCCACAGCATCCCATCTTATGCCAATGGATCCCAGTGTCAAAAATTCAGTGAAATACCTTCCCTTCTTTGTGATCAAAGCCAGCCTGAACGCACCCCTGAATTTTGTTGCTGGTTGTGGGATAGCCTTCTCATGCAAGACGCAGTCTCAGTTTTTGCTTGCCAGTCAGCAGATTGGCATCCTTTCCACCTGCTGGGGATCATCTGGCCCCAGTAACCCCGGATGAGGTCTGCCATCAAGTCGTGGTAGCCTGGACTAACACTGTTCACATGAAATCTCTGATGGACTTGTCGTCTCTTTCCCTGTCGTAAGAGCTGGCTATTCTGGGAAGGCAAACAGGTAACTGTGGAATATTTAATAATCTGCAGTGGAAATGGCCAACAGCAGCAGCAGAATCTCCAGTATGTTTGCTTGCCTGGTTCCCTCAGCCTGCAGGGGACATGGAGGGAAGGGGGAGAAGGGTTCAAAATGAGATATTCTTGTTGGCAGCCATGTTTACGTTACACTAATTGACATGCTCTTCTAGCAAGAGAATATTTTCCAATGGCAACAAGTCCCCAAAAACCTGAAGCCAAAGCAGCCCTGCTTTCTTGATGTCTGATGAGATAGGCTTTGCTGTCTTATCTCTGCCAATACACAGATATGATGTCTTTTTTTACTTATAGCAAAAGAAATTCATGTAAGGCCTGCACAGCATAGCCTAAAGTGAGGAAGAGATTTGTCATTTTTTGACAATAATTCACATAGACTCCAAAACAAATGTACTTCTGAGCAGTGACTCCGTGAACAATAAAGCAAACACTCTCAACTACCTACCAGCTCATCCATCTTTTTAAATCATGTCAGCAGACTTCAAATTGTTCACCAAGTTTTATTGTTTCATATAGAAGGAAATAATTTGTGGTGAAATACACGGAGCCATTGAACTTTGTAATTGTTTATTACTTGGTCTTGATTTCTTACACATTCCCTCTTCATCATTTCCCTGTCATTTGTTTTAGATGACGTGGTTTATTCTCTCTTCAAAGCTATCTAGATTGCATAGGTAAATTTGTAAGTTGAACTGCACAGCCTTTCTGCTTGTAATAGCATCCACCCCCTGTTTGTAAAATTTGTGATAGTGCTGTGCACGCAATTTTGTTGTAGGCTAGGTGTGAATTCTTCCTTCTATCAAGAAAAACACGTTTATGCAGTCTGGTGTGAAGCTTGCTGGCAAGGAGACAAGTCAGGCTTTTGTTTGAACTGGATGGCTGATGAACAGACTTTTTAGAAAGTGAGATGGACAATGTAGCAGATGGATACAAAGCGGTCAGCATGGCAGGTAAAGTAGGCTGTATGCCATAAGAAAGATCTTATGGCATAAGAACAACTCTGATCCGAGTCATTTCTGTGACATGAGGGAGAGGGAGGTGACTGTGTCTGAGCTAAGTCTGCTGTTACTTCTCCCACATTGTCATCACCATTATAAATGAATGCCCTAATTAGAACCAAGGGAATTTATGGGCAGATATGAAAATGTGGTTACTATAGTTACCAGGTGCTCCAGCTCAGTTGGGAAATGTTGCTAATATAATGATAGCCCAAGGGTAAGCACATGAGGTAAATGATGAACAAGACCCCCTGCTCCAGGAGAAAATATTTTTCTTTGCGTGTTGTTTGGTGGCTTGTTCTGCAAACCTGCATCCACCACTACAATTCCTTTTCTGTCCTTCACTTTCTTTCAGAGGACTGGTTTTGGTTAGACTATAAGGAGCTCTGGGGAAAAGAAAGTGCAAAAATGAAATAGCAAGTAGAGCAAGGTTAAAGATCTATTTACATATGTTTTAAAGCTCTCTGCTAAAATTCCTCCCCACTCGTCTGTATACAGTCTAAACAGAAAGGCAGACTGTGAGCACTTCCACGAGTTCAGAAATAGAACTTCTCCTGTGTCTGTGCATTTTCTCTGTTCACCCTAATTCCAGCAGCAACCCTTGATGCCCATCTCAGCCTATGGGCAGGGAAGGAGGAGACTCAGCAGTGACCCTATCGGCTTTCCCCTCACATCCCTTGTCCAAGATGAGGGGTATCTAGGTGTCTTGCTGCTTAAGTCCAACTGCTGACATTAGCCACCAGGTTTGGGAGGATGTGGGGAGAAAAATGGCATTTCAGACTGATAAAGCCACACAGGTGTGGTTGGGGTAGCCTGTTGCTTGGTGCTGCCTGCAGGCAGGATTACATAGGTTATTACTGTTTGCTACAGGGAAAGGAAGAATTGTGGAGTCAGGTTAATTCCTGCTGCAATTTCTGTGAAGTCAACGAGGTGACGCTACCGATTGCTTTGACATAGATTTTTCAGTCCTGAGTAATTACCTGGCCCTTTAGAAAAAAAATACAAGAGTAGACAGAAAATCAGAACATCTGCTGCTGAGGGAGCTGATCCCCACCACCTTAAACAGCGCTGATGAGTTGCTCTCTGGATTTGGAGGAAGCCTGCAAGAGGAGAAAGCCTAAAGCATTTATATCCTGCTCAACCAGAGAAGCTTCAGCCCTACGTAGCAGTATCCAGCGTGTTGCCTCCTACTTCTTAGTGATGGAAACTACCAAACTCTGTTCTGTGAGGTGTTACGAATCCTATGATTCCTTACATGAGCATAGGGACTGACTCTGGTGATGTGTAGAAAAGCAGACCACAGCTGCAGCAGTGGTCAGGTCAGTGTTAGCACCATCATAGGCGAGGCAAGCACCTGCTCCTCTCTAAGGCTCACTTCAGGCTGACAACCACAAATATCTTTGAGCGTACTAAAGCCAGAGACCATCTTCTATCCCGTTTAGTCTCAGATACCGAGTTGAGGTACTTTAGTCAGACACCATAACCTCTGTCTTAAACCTTGGAGAGAGGGAGGAGCTCCAGACAGCAATTTGTTTCCCCTAAGGTCTGAACTGCAGCCTGGCATCCCTGTCTCTGCATCGGCAAAAGCTGCAAAAGGGCTTTGAACACAATTGCTTCAGCTAGGTTCTTAGTCGTAGTCATGGCTGACTTGATGAACCTGGCCATCTTGAATGGCTTAAATTACTTTGGAAGATGGTTTTGCCTCACTAGCAAGAAGGTGACGTACTGGCTCTCTCTCAAGCCTTCCTGCAAGAGGATAGATGTGCTGAGGTGCAATGAGTGGACTTCATCGTCAGGGTTACTTTAAAATGAAGCAAAGTGCACATGAAAAGGCATCTGAGTTGGCAGTGCCTCATTTCTGTCAACACTCCCCTATCTACCCAGAGCTTTCTGGAGTGCTGTGCCAGCACCATATGTAGTTGAATCAGGTTCTTATGGAAGTAACCAGACAGAGATTGCGTGAGGATCCATGAGCTGCCGCTTTGCTGCAGGCTACAAGCATCACTGTGGCCACAGAGGGCTCACCTGCTGTAGCCTGCACAGAGGAGAAAACCCAGCTTATCCTTTCTGAAGATAGTCGTTAACTGGATGACCTGGGTGGCAACATCATGGTCTGCTGCTATCATCCAGCTGCTGTTCCTTGTTGTCTGCTGCTTGCGGTGAGGTATGGGTTGCCCACTGCAGCTCACCTTTCCTGTAGTTGGCCCAACACAGCTTGCCCAAATGGGAGAAATAGAAAATATTTTGAAAAAAAAAGACATGAGAAGTGACTAGTGCCAAGGGAGATGGCAAACAGGTGAGATATACAGTAATGATGAGGATTCCTTTCTCATGATGCAAGAGATAACACTGAAATTAAAAAGTGCCAAAGATCCCTGCTGTCTTAAGATTACCTAGATGACCACTGGTCTGACCCTAGTAATAGCACATCTCCCTCTCTTTTATTTTGGAGGCTGAAGAAAACTTCAGTCCCCCTAGTTTTTGGGGTTTGTCAGTGTGGAGTTGCTGGGCCACGCAGTCATAACCTGGATGAGAAATAGGGGCCATTAGTCCAGATGTTTGTGTGGTCAGTGAAAGGGCTCCATGCAGTAAGCAAAACCAAGATTTTGCTCTTCAGCTGGATTTCAGGATTTGTCTTCTCTGGGACCTGTTTTTTGTTTGATCTCTATATAGCTTAAGAAACAGTTATAAGAATCCCATACTACCCACTTGTCCGTTTATCTCTTCTGTGTACCCCTTACCCTATTGTTGTAGTAGCCAAGTGGTTCACAGCTTGTACGTATGTTTGAATTTTTGGTCAGGTTTAAAAAGTTTCTGTTTTCCCCCAAACCAGGGATAGAGGAAATGAGTATAGTTGTTTATTTTGGGTTTTGATTCTTGCATATTTTAAAGTGTACACTGGGTAGTTAATTAAAAAAAATCATTTCAAACTGAAAAAAACAACAGCACTTCCTTATGCATAATCTTGAGACTGACTGTTTTGAACTTCTTAGGATCTTGAATCTGAATGAATTCAGTGACACTGGCACATATTCTGGGGGAGTGTTAATGAAGGGGAAATTTCTTTAAAAATATTCAAATCGAGAAATTTTGCTTGGCTGCAGGAATCCTCGGCAATCCTTACACTTGTGATGACACTGGAGAAATCCCATCTTCCTCACCTCATTAAGACCAAAGGCAACTGCTGTGTGCTGAATCTCCTTGTCTTTGCTAAGTTGATTACAGAGATTCCTTCCCCACCCCACAAATTAATATCATGTTATAGATACTCTAATCACAATGCTGGTTTTCTTCTCACAACATGAATACAGCACACAGGCTTTGCCTGGCAGTGTGCATCTCCCTAATTGCGTAGGATAGTTCCACTGTTTGAATTTTGGATTGGGCAGGTGTTATGAGCCAATTTTTTATTCTTCGGGGTTTAGTGAGACCCAGCTGCCAGACTGTGGGTAAGCTGTGAAAACGCTCTTCTGTAGAGCTTGGCTATTTATCTTGGCCACATCTTTAATGCCAAAACAGTCCAGGAGCATCTAGCTCTCATGTGGTCTATCAGCCTTGAAATAGTGTTGTAGCTCAGACTGCAGACCCAACAAAAATAATTTTCTCTGTACAATTTTTGCAGATTTTGGTCTTGCAGAATTTTTTGAAGTGCAGTATCCACAGCAGCCTGAACAGCAGTTTGTCTGTCTGTTTTCCTTCTTTGGAAGACAAAATCCAAGAACCCTTCAGTTTCTGAGGACACAGAAAATGGGTATTTGCTCTAGTAGCTGAACTGGTATTATAATACGGTGGACAAGGGTATTAGATGCCAGTAAGGCAGATTTGCAGCCTGCCAAGTTTTCTGGGTTAGCATGGAGTCCGAGGCTGACAAGCCAGTTCACTAAGATTGGATAAGTACATACCTCATTTTCACACCTCCTGTTATCACCAAGATAAACAAGCCTGGTTTTGAAAAACAATAAAGCTAGCTGCAAAATGGTCTCCCATCTCTAAAAATACTCAGGATGTCAACACTTTGTCACTTTGATCTCAGCTGGAGCTAAGGCCACTGCACTGTCCTGCACGTATAGCTGGTGTTTTCAAAATCAAGCCAGTTCATGCCGTAGATGTACTTAAAGATTGGTGATTTTGAAAGCCTCTGCAAGTCATGGATCTGGTAGCTTGGATGTGCAGAATGACCTGGACGAAGCCAAGAGTTGTGTAGGGCTTCTGCAGGCAGGGTAAGAACCTTGTGCACCAAACTGTCAGCTGCTGTGAGATTCAAGAGCTTTTTTGTCTGAAAGTTCATCTAGAGATTGAGAAACCTTTCCTCAGCAGTATTACCAAAATCAGGGAGTCCAGATAAAAAGTCACTAGTGTTCTGAAAGTTCATTTAGGAGTTAAGGAGAGGGATAAGTATGCAGTAGCCACTACTGTCAGTATTTTTTTGCTGGTTTCTTACAGAAGTGAGCTCAGGCATACTGTGCTGTCTTTTCTTCATTCTCCCTTCTGTTTTCTTGGTTCTACCTTTCATATATAACTTCGGAATTCTTTTGCCACTTGTAACCAAATATAAAACAAGGGTATAAACCACAGAAGTAATTAAGCTCCTGTGGGAAGGTTAGTCAGACATCGGAGGGTGAGATATACTATTGCTCTTGCCAAAAGGGCACACACCACCACTGGCTGCAGTGAAGCAACATTGTAGAAAGGTGTCCTGACAGTAAGAAAACTTTTTAGACATCAGCAAAGTCGGCCAAAATGGTGGAACTATGCAGGAATGCAGATTTCCAGTAATGCTACTTCTATATGAATAACTCACTTTCAGAAGAGAGAATTAAAGAAAAAACATCTTAAATGAATAAAATAATAGTATATGTCAGCTGTGGCAATACAATAACTATAAAGTAATACACTCTGAAAGTATTTACCAAGTGAACTGTGAAACCAGGCATTCACTTAAGGAAGTAACACAGAATTTCTTCTGAAATATACTTGTTTGTTTTTAAATTAAATGCTGTTTTATAAAGAACTTGAGAGGTTTGTGGGAACATCCTAAGTATGCATGACATTCTGCTTAATTCCTGTTTCTAGCTATAAAAATGTGCTGTTTGCCAGTGGAGCAAACTGGTGCCATTTAGTGTATATCATCTATACAGCTCACGGAAAGGTGTTAAAATCAGCTTATTCATCATTTTCTCAATTTTCTGTTCCTTGAATGTTTAATATTTTTTTCTGATAGTGATCCCATATCTGCCATACAGACTGCCACATACTTGATGTATAATTAGCGATTGCTCATGCATGCATAGGAAGTGTAATGAGCATGAGCTCAGTGGAGTGATATGTCTTATCCACATACTTGTATAATGACATCACACAGTCTGATCTGACATCTAGTCTTGACTTGCTCTTTCTCATCCATGTCACCCCCTCAAATGCAGCTGCAAGACTTGTGAAATGGAGGTTAAATATACCAAAATATTTCACATTTTATTTGTTACGATTACTGACTGCTCAGTGTCCTCTGAAAGGATCAGCTGGTGTTGTCTGGCTATATGAGGTTGTGCAGTTACTCCTTGGAGCTACAAACCAGCAAACTTTTCCACAGTGTGTTCAAATCAGATTAAAATAAAGAAATATGGAAGCATCTAGATGAGCATGATAGACAAAACAGCATCATCTCTATACAGTGTTCCCTACCTTGCTTGGAAAGCGAGGACCTGGAAAAGGATTGGTGACTACCATCTAGAGGTAAATCTTTCAGTTGCAGTTCTGTTTTGGGGTAATTTTATCTATGTGTTGGAGAGGTAGGATGTTATAGGACTATAATCCTTAAAGAACCGGAAAGGATTCAAGTTGGAGAAAGTAGAAGGTGGATGGTGTCTGAGGGAGCAAGTTCTGTCAGAGCTGCCATCAGCTATGGGCTACATCTGTGTGAGTAAATTAAACAGTAGCAGAGAGTGGATTTTGGCTGTCAGGCCAGCTGGCAGGACTTGACCTTGTCCATACTGTTAAACTCCGTCAGCTTTCAAGCTGCATGTGCACATGGAAACTGCCTACTGGATGTAGTTCCTGGGCTGTCGTAATGGCAGAATTTGGGAAATGCCTTGTTGGCACAGGCCAAAGTGTGCTCGAGCTGTTCTGTAGATGTAGTGGAGCTGATGGTTGGGCTCCAGTGTCCAGAAGTGGTTTCTGACTTGTGCAGCTTCAGCCTGCCTGTCTGCCTGTGGATACTTGTATTTATTCAGCCAGTCTGTTATTTCAAAGATCACAGTTATCATATATGCAGAAATTTGGCGTGTTGCGAGAAGTACTTAGCGTTTGCAAATACCTTAAACTCTTCCCTGACTTTCTGAATCTGACTTAGGCAAATCCTCATTAGCCTTATTAATGACATGACATGCCTACGGAGCTGGGAGTGGGGAGGTTGCTTTGCAGTAGTGACAACTGCTGTTTTGCAAGTCAGATGTGTCACTGAGCTGTAACCCTTCAGAGCTTGCGGCTTCTTTCCATCAAAAAAGGGAAAGCTCGCAGGTAGTGTGGAAGAGCATCATCAGGCAGCCAGATTCTGGTTGCCCAAGTCAAATAGTTGTCTTTCAAGATGTGTCCTAGATTTTAACCTATTGAACCAAGAACATGGCAAATCAAATGGAAAACACATGGTTCAGTGCTCTCAGTTTTGATAGCATTAGGATGGGGAATCAAAGATTAATGGGTGTAACTATTTTCTAAGCCTATCTATAATGCTTTTAGCTTCATTTCCAGAGGAAACTGTGTGTATGTAGTAATCCTCTTCTGTTTTTTTCCTCCCCAATAATTCTTCCTCTAAGTTTGAACAAAACTTACAAGTGTACCAGTCCTTACAAGTTTTGTCTAGCCAAGTATAGAAGACAGTCTTCTTAGTGTCTCCAGCAAGGAAGGACATGTTTGAGCTCAGCCAGAGATGAGCAGAGATTGCACAAGGATGGGTGCTTCTATAAAGACCACAAGTGAAGGAAGAGCTTCGTACGGGGTTTTCTCCTTAATCAGCTGAGGTCCATAGGAAAATAGGGCTCAAAACCCGCCTTTCAGGTACTCTCTATCATACCTCCATCTTTTTCCAGAGGAAATATTTTGCAAATGGGACAAAGCACATAAAAGCTACTTGGAAAGGCGAGGGTGTTTGCAGCTCTGCCTTGATGGATAAGATCAGTAATTGCTAGAAAAGGAGGGCAACATTGGGCTGTGCTATCTAGAAGTTGCACTGCTCAACGCAGCACGCTGCAAAGGGATCTAGCTGCACGGTCCTGCAGAATACTGTGTGCTCTGAAACCTGTACATGCTGTGACTTGTTCACAGTGGTAATAGACATGAGCAAAGAGGTTCATTGTACCCTGAACTGGAGATTTTAAGACACTGTGTTTGAAGGTGCCCAAATTCCCCAAGGACAGACACCTATCCTCATTATCTTGCTTTTTAAAACCTGTGCTTCATTTCCATGTCATGGGTCCAGCAAGTCAGAAGTATCAGTTCAGAGATGGGGCCAGTACTGGAGAGGCACAAATGTGACATGTGTCTTCCAGTCGCTGTGGAGTGGTGACTTTTCCCAGCACAACGGGGATTGCAGGACATGGCATTCAGGCCAAACAAGACAATATCAGATTCATCCTAAAAAACTCAAGAGTCTGCCTTAGCTCTTATCTTTTCAGAAAGTCTCTTTGGAACAAAAGGCTAAGTACCCATCAGGCTAGTTTGACACAAAATAAAGAGTCACACATATTACAAGCCATGCTTGATTTCGTCCTGCTTCTTAGGATGCTATAGCCGCTGTTAATATAGAGATTGTGTTTCCAAAGTCAATTCAACTGTGTCTTGGAGAACTCTGTGCTTAGCTTTGGGGAGAAGTAGCACTCAGTCTGTAGAGCTGTAGGATCACACTTCTCGGGAAGTGTTTGTGTGTGTTACTCCAGCAGCTGCATCTGAGATGAAGCCCAGCAACGCTTTTGAAAGCAGCTAGTTCCCGGCCATGTGCTAGCAGAAATGGTTTTATATATTTTAGGAAGGTTCCACAGTGAAAAGATGATACCTGCCAAAAGGGAATGAACTTTTCAAGGAAAGGTTGTATGCTTAGTCAGAAAAAAACAGCATGTGTAAGGATGTGACCAAGGGCATGGTTCTTGACAGGTGCTGAGAATTTGCAGAACAATCTCTGTAATTCATAGCAACAAGGCCGTCCTGCAACAGCTTTGCTTATCTGCAGCTGCATCATGTTTGGTGGTAATGTTAGTAATTTTCAATGTTCATGTGGTGCATTTAGCTGAAAAAAAAGAGCAGCTGAGAGATATTTTTTATAGTTCTGCTAAAGACTGCTGCTTTCAGATCTGAGCTGGATCTCCTTTGGAGATGCCTTTTACCTGTGCTCTGGGCGGAAAGCCTAGAGGAGGAGAAACTACCCATGTAGGTGAGGTGAATCCAGCCCCAACCATTGTGCACTTACCTTGTTGCAGCTGTCTCACTTCTGTAACTTTTTGTGCTTAAGTTACAGCAACAGCCCAAGTGCAAGGCCAGGTTAACAGCAGAACAGCATGAAAAAACTCAGAAAGGTTTCTGGAAGGGAGAAGGCTTGAAGGGAGGTATGGCTTGTTTTCACTTTTTTTCTAAATTTTCTGTCCTTTTGTTCCTTTCCATGAGTGTCTCTGCTTTCTCAGTGTCTCCCAATAATCCCCCATTTCTCTCTCTCTCTCTCTCTCTCACTCCTTTTTGTTTTTCTATAAACTCATTTGCTGATCACTTTGTGTTTTTTCCTCTCTCTGTTTTTCCCTGTTACTTTATTATTCCAGGTAAATCTCATTTATCTGTTTTTAGCGTTCTCGCTCCATTTAACTGCTTCTGGAGACTTTTCTTTCTCTGTATTTCATCACCATTGTTGCTGCTGGCACTGTTAATTCAAACACTGTGACTTGTGTGGACAGCAAACTTGCCTGGGTACTGAACATACACTCCATTAGATGGGGACCCACTAAAGACCGAGCCTGAGCATCCTTATTCTTATTAGAACAATACCGCATCTTCCCCTGGTCATGGCCTGACTTTTCTTCACGCCTAAGGGGTGTGGAGAATGGGGTGCCATTAGGAGCACTTGTCTCTGACTGCAAATAAGGGAGCTGAACTCTGAGCAGAACTAGTTACCCAGTGTCATTTGACACACACATATTGGATTTGCAGTACAGTGAACCTGGGGATGCTAATGGTGCTCACATCCAAGAGAGACAATGAAAATGAGCACTTGCTCTCAGCTATTTCACTTTGCTATTATTTTGGACCATTGGCTATGAATCAAGTTCAAGCCAAATTGCACACACATCACCTAGAACTGCATGTAAAAGGTCTCCGATAAAATTAGCAGAGGAGCCGCTAGCTTCATGAAGCTTAAGTGAGCCATCATTGCATATCTGCCCCTAAATGTCAGTACTGCTCTCCCCGCTTCTGTGCGGCTTTACATTTGAGAGCGCATAGCCTTGGCAATGCTTGATTGCTACTGTACACTCAAACATTGCTTATATGGATTGCCTTCCTGTATGGCACTTTGTGAGCATGCCGAGTGATTGCTGAAGGTTTGACAGAGGGGACTGATGTTTGTTGTGGCTCTGGTGGCACGCAGGTAGCGATGGGGAGGCTCTTCTGCGTTGTCCTTCAGGTGACCTTTCCTGTTGCTGGAGGAGGGAAGCTTGTTTCACTGGCTTCTTATCAGCGGTGCAGGAGGGCTCTGAAATTATAGGCACTTGGATCAGTTTCTGGATGGAGGACGGGGGGAGGGCAGTAAAAAGAAATACAAGAGTTTGTTTTCAAAAATCGTAGAGGACTGGATAACTTCTATTCCAGACCCTGGAGCTGTGAGGCTTTGTGTGTTTGTCAATAATCAGGAGAGGGGACGCATCACTTCTCTCTAATCGTCTCTCTAATTTTCTTTAATCGAGGGAATGACACTTTTTGTGGAAGTTTCTCTCCACTGGGCAGGCTAACGCTACCAAAGGCTGCTTCAGGCATCTTGTGCAGTACTGGAATGAATGGGAGAAGAAGTGCCTCTGGCTGTACTGCATTTATTCTTTGCCTCCTCCTCGAGGGGGAGGTTAGTGTATTGTAACATGATTAAGGGCAGCAGAATCTTGCCTTAAATCAACGAAAGCTTAGGAAGAAATTAAAATTGACTTCCTCAGGCCACATATATTTGTTTGTTTTCTTTACGTGGTCTTTCCCCCATCACAGAGCTCAAGTGCTGTTGGCACGTACAATCCAATGGGTACTACGGGGCCAGCAGCATGATGGATTTTAATGTCACAGAGAGAGTACTGAGTGAAACACATAGGGAAAAAAAGAGAAAAGATCCTTGGGTTTCATTGCACAAATAAATGTCAGAATGAAACAGGTCTGGCATTACTTCAGCTCCCTGCTAC
This sequence comes from Anseranas semipalmata, assembly GCA_013399115.1. Lineage (NCBI taxonomy): Eukaryota > Metazoa > Chordata > Aves > Anseriformes > Anseranatidae > Anseranas > Anseranas semipalmata. The sequence continues at coordinate 228,746 of VXAA01006465.1, forward strand.
CCAAAGTCAATCACACAGAAACAGTCATAGAAGCAAGAAATACTGTACTGTTCTGGTGTGGGTGAAATACAGGGTCTAGAACAAACCTTGTTGACCACTTAAATGCTGCCTAAAACTTCAGAATAGGTTTAGTAGCACTTCAGTAGGGTCTGGGACTTTCTACCCAGCCTTGTAGCACAGGTAACCACTACTGCATGTTATCAAGCCTGGGTTGGAGTGATGTGTCTGATGCTGTGCTGTGAGACCCCAATTCAAGCTTCCTTCATCTCTTTTAAGTCCTGTGCATTTAAAACAAGACGTGTGTCTTACACTGTGCCATCAGCAGGTCTTGAGTCTGTGTTTTTGCGCAGCACTGGTCCCTATTTCCCAAGCTGAGCCCAGGCATCTCCAGCTCTTGTCGCTAGCACCTGCAAAAACCAAGGCTGGGAGCCCATCTCTCAAGGGCACAGCAAAGGCAACTCGACAACTCGCTGTGTTGCTGGTTGACATGGAGGTAAGGTCATAGGGGAAGTTAGCACCATGTAGCAAATGCAGACCATACAGGCGGCTGCCTGCAGATGTCCTGCTTGAAGTGCTGCTGTTACACAGCAGCTCAGGTCAGCTCAATTCAGTAAAGATTTAACCTGGGCCTATTTGGCCCGGGAGAGCAGCTATTGCTATTTAGTGGTTTTCACTTGAAAGCCCGTAAGGAGAAAAAAGCTGGATTTGCTTTGCTTTTCTCCCTCTTCCCCACTGCTTTCCACAGCCAGGCTGTTTTCTCAGTTGGAGCAAAACATCATATCTTTAAGCTAAAAAAGTAAGATTTAGAAGTACACTAAAATCTTTCTTTGCAAAACAGATTGCTCTTAAGACCCATTAAAAAATATTTTTTGAGATTTTAGGTTAAATAATGTGTATTACAGCACAGTCTCTTGCAATTGCAGACTCTTTCCAGAATCTGTAGTTGGTCAAGGGCAGGTATCTAGCAAACAACACAAAGAAGCAAAATATTCCCAAAAGTCCCTGGCAAGGGTACACTCGTGGCCAGGTCTAGATCTGAAAGGTATTTTTTTTCTTCATTAGTTCCTTCATTTCACACAATTTCTGCAGGCATTACAAGGGGCTTAGCACATCCACCTTGGTCTGGAAATAGTCTAATCTTTATTTGCCAAAATGATAGTTTAAAACCAGAAACTAGCCTAAGAGCCACCATGTCAATTGAACAAATAATCGTAACAGCTTCTGTGGCTCCTGCAAGGTTTTTCTTATTAAAAAAAATAATAATATAAAAGCTGAAAGCAAGCACTGAATCTTTCTGTAACCTGGTGGGTGCACAGACAATAAAATTGCTTTATATGTGTCCCTCTCTTACCCTTATCTTTCTTCAAAGTATCTAAAGAGGAAGGCAATAAAAACAAATACTTTATAGCATGGTAACCTCTGAACTGCAGTGCTTTAAAGGAGTAGCCATATAATCTAACACAATATGACGGTGCTGTTTCCCTTGCTGAAGCCCTGCTGAAATGTAAGATGAGGGCTGCATCCTCTGTGTAGCTTTTGAGCTACTACTTGAAAATTTGGTTTAGTTAATGTGGTACAGATGTCTAGAGTTACTGGTATAGTGATCCCCTTAGGGGTTGTTTCAGTTAAAATGCTACAGTATAAAATCAAATCATTAACCGTTTAGGATGGAAATCCCAGCTCCTAAATAGTTTGTTAGTACAAAACCTTAACGCAGAACAGAATGGTGTGAATACCACTTTTTTGTTGTTGTTGTTCATGGGTGAAAAAAGGAAAAAAAATAATTAAAAAACTATGGTTGTCCTAGTTAAAATAAAAGGAAAGCACACTGTGTTGAAAGAACTTATTTGACCCAAATCACTGAAATTCAGAGTTTTAAGCATAGCATTTATCTTGAAATTTAAATGATGCTTGCCTTTATCGGAAGTATTGGGTTGAAAACATCCTCCTCGCTGTTTGCAAAGATAACTAAACAAACTTGGCACCTCCAGAATTCACCAATTCCTCTTTTCCTCCTCCTCCCACCCTTGTTTTTGTCAGCATCACCATGAGTTTGCCTCATTTGCTATTTGGGGCACTCATGAGAGGCTCTTTTTAGGTAAAGCATGGCAGTCTCTTAGAAGATGCCCTTTAAAAACTGCTAATTCAACTGCTTGTGATCACCTGGCCATACTTAAAAAGTCATTCTTTTCTCAGTTTCTTATACTGCACACGTATTCTTCTTGTTCTTTCCTTTGGAAGATAAATATCCATTAATTACTTGTACACTCTGCACGGGGACAGCACAATAACTTCCCATGGGGTCATGAAATCCTTAAAAAAAAAAGAGTTTGCCTGCAAGCTGTCTGATGTGCTTTGCTGGGGTTGTTCTTCGTTGCCTGGGTGAGTCTCTGCAGCATCATTCCTGCTGAATCCCTGGGTGCCTCAGACATAGCGCGCTGGGACATGAGAGGGGAGGGTTAGTTGGGAGGGGGTATATCACACGCTTCTGTGGGAAAAGACACGGGCCAGATTTACCCACCTCCACGTGTTTATGATCCTATATGTTGGGAAAAGAGACTGTTGATCGTACAGCTAAAGAGAAAAAAAATATGTTACTCAGTAGTACAGCCCTTCAACATCAGGCAAGTGTAGAATTAAGGACATTTCCAGGGACTCACTAACAACAACTTACCTTCAGGGGAGAGACACGTTGTGCCCACTCTCCCATTCCTGACTGCTGGAGAAGCTTTCAGGTGTGATTTTTTTTTTTTTTTTTCTGGATTTGCACAAAAAGCACCCTGGTATAAATGTCAACCTGGAAAGGGTTTAGGCAGGAGTGGGGTGGGAGTTCCCTATGGTTCTTACTCTTCTTGCAAATCTTTTAGCAGAGACATCAGCTGCTTCTGCAGCAAAAAAAACAGAAAGTTAGGACGTGCCAGTGCTTGATTTGCATCTGATCTTTGGTGTCTCTTTCTTTTTTGGTAATGAAATTCAGTGAGTTTCCACACATCTTTGCCATCACCAGGTGATTCTCAGTGCTCTGGGATGCAGGCTTCAAATCAGTAGCTGTCTAGCAGCAGAGGGGTTCAATTCATCCCCCAGATGCAGCACAAGCAATATGTTTTTGTATTTGCTTTGGTGACAAGATGGCATCTTTGTCTGTGAAAGACAATCTGGAAACTTTCCAGTACGGTAATACAGAAAGGAATCAAATTCATGGTTGATACTTCTAGACAAGTAATGGTACAATGATATGCGTCTCACTGACAGCAAATAAAAGATAAATATTGTGGGTGATGCGATATTGATAAAGTATGCACAGGATCTAATCTCAGGTGCCTACATGGCAGGAGTAGTCCTTCTGGGCTCCTGCTAGCTGTGTAGAGGCAGGGGCTGCTCAAGAGGGTAGTTTGAAGGGCTGAAATGAAGTTTTGCTCTGACACTCCAACATATCTTAATTTCCAGGCAAAGGATACCCTTGACCACCTTGAGACATGCACCATCATCAGCTCAGAAGACTGGAAGGAAAGCCAGCCTCAAAACCTGATGGCTTTGTTGCTCATAGGTCCATGAAGAGATAGAATAATCAGGTGCTGTGGGTGTTTGGTGGGATGGCTTGACTGTGAGCACCTTTATTCCTGATGTTTCTGGGTCCAATGCCAGCCTGTAGCTGTTCCACTCTTGCAAAGTTCATCCAGTGGCCGCAGAGCAGTCTGGGCCTTTTTTAAACGAGATGTGATGGAGCGATAGCATCTTTGTTTGGCATGTGTCTGTGGAACAGATTGCTTCTGCAACCAGATTATTTAATTTACTTGCTTTCAGTCCATGTTCTCATCTCTTTAAAATGGGCACTATAATGCTGTCTCATTATGCACAGACTTTATGGGAGAGGTTCAGTAATCATTATGAAAAGGTCAGATGCTTCTGTGAAGGGCACCTATAAATGAGTCTATAAATAAATAGTCTGGAAGCCTTTAGGAGAGGCTAAAAACTTATTTATTTTTTATCCTGCTGTTTGCAGGGGATGTATAAAAGCACTAGCATACTGCTAATTAGTTGAGTATTTGAGTTTTGGTTTGGGGGCATTGAGACACAGCTAGGTGTAGCAATTGGCTTCATACAAGACCCGACCAGAGCTGAGCTCGTACCAATGTGGAGCATGGCTTTGTGAAATCTGTGCTAAGCCTTGCTGGGGACTGCATTTCTTAATTGAGAAATGCGTGTGTTTTATTGAGATGATGCTAGGCTGCAAAATACATCCTCAGCAGCAATGTGGCACCATTTTTTTTCCACTTGGCTTGGAGGAGAAGAGTGACTGTTAGCGATGTTTTTTATTGACTAGTCTGAGTACTGCTCCTTGTTCGGATACTGTTCAATAGTGTTGGGTCTGGACTTGAATCACTCAGCTGTCTAGCAAGAAACTGGTTTAATTCCACACTCTGGTGGTGTTTAAGGCAGATAGAAATGCCGAATTTACTCTGAGTTCATTCGTAAAAAGTTCAGTTTTAATGGGGGAAAACATTCCTGAGCTTCCTGTATGCCAATAGGACAGTTAGTTATCTTCATTTGTCATCTGCCAATGCAGTGTTTTGGCTGTAATGGGAAGGGCTGTGTTGGAACACAAAGGCAGCCACAGTTCTGGGGGATGGCAAGAGATGGGGGAAGTCTCAGGGCAACTGGGAGGACAAGATGGACTGACCCTCCAAAGGATAGACCAAGGGCAATTTTCTCATGCACACTTCTCTACAAAATGTTAAGAACTTTCTGGGGTTGAATGTGTCACAGGAAAATGTGGCACCAAGAGGAGCAGAAAATCATGATCTAAAGGTGCTGCTAAGACTGGGGGAAGCAACCCCAGGGTGAGGTATGTGCTGTCTGGTACCCCCATTTGATGCCTCTTCAAAAGTCTTCTCCCTGGGGCAACTCATTTAATCCCTTTGGTGTTGCTTAGCTTTTTGTCACAGGAGTTTCAGCACTTCCAGCTGCAGAGAAGCTGACAGACTCAATGTGATGTTCACAGACTCTGGCACCTGATCCCTAATGCACAGCTCCTAAGGAGATCCTGTCCAGCTCCTTGATCCCTGGCTGCAGACTGAAGCACAGAAAAGCCGCTTTACTTTAACTGCAGGACATAGAGTGCCCCCTCCTTTTCCCTCCAAACAAGGGAACTGGAGTTGTAAAGTGAATTCAATCCTAAAACATGCTAGTACATCTTAATCCGAGCCTGCCCCTTGTTGCAAATCTGCTTAGGCCTCTGACTCTTCATTATGTCACATAGTTTAATGCCAGATACATAGAGAACGTGGCCATTACTCATCTTACAGCCCTGGAAGCATTCACAGAATCATAGAATGGCTTGGGTTGGAAGGGACCTTAAAGATCATCTGGTTCCAACCCCCTGCTGTAGGCAGGGATGCCGCCCACTAGATCAGGTTGCCCAGGGCCCCATCCAGCCTGGCCTTGAACACCTCCAGGGATGGGGCATCCACAACCTCTATGGGCAACCTGTTCCTGTGCCTCACCACCCTCACAGTGAAGAATTTCTTCCTAACATCTAGTGTAGATCTATCCTCTTTTAGTTTAAAACCATTGCCCCTTGTCCTATCATTATCTGCGTGAGTAAAGAGTCCCTCTCCATCCTTTTTATAAGACCCCTTTAAGTATTGAAAGGCCGCAATGAGGTTTTCTTGGAGCCTTCTCTTCTCCAGGCTTAACATCCCCAGCTCTCTCAGCCTTTCTTCATAGGAGAGGTGCTCCAGCCCTCTGATCATCTTTGGGGCCCTCCTCTGGACCTGTCCATATCTTTCTTGCACTGGGGGCCCTAGACCTGGA
>VXAA01006465.1:234831-296706 GCA_013399115.1 Anseranas semipalmata
TCACCAGCCTCCACCTGGACATAGAACCATTGACCACTACTCTCTGGGTGTGGCCATCAAGCCAATTCCTTATCCACTGAATGGTCCACCCTTCAAATCCATATCTTTCCAATTTAGAGATCAGGATGTCATGTGGGACCATGTCAAAAGCCTTACAGAAGTCCAGGTAGGTGACATCAGTCGGTCTTCCCTTGTCAGCTGATGCAGTCACTCCATCATAGAAGGCTACCAGATTGGTCAGGCATGATTTGCTCTTGGTGAAGCCATGCTGGCTGTCTCAGATCACCTCCTTGTCTTGCATGTACCTTAACATTGCTTCCAGGAGGATCTGGTCCATGATCTTGCCAGGCACAGAGGTGAGGCTCACCGGTCTGTAGTTCTCCAGGTCTTCCTTGTTACGCTTTTTAGAAATGGGAGGCCATTCAGCCAGGCTGGATGTTTATTTTTGAACTGGTTCAAATATCTGGTTCGAAAGAGTGGCCTTTTTTTTTGACAGCCTGATCCCAGCTGAGTTTGCTTTTATCAGTAGTCTGAAAGGAATAGGGCTCAAACCTTCAGTTGCTTCATGACAGACAGGCTCGTTTCTATCTGCTAGGCTTGCATAGGGTGGTCCTGGGTGTTTGGCTCTTTGTGGATGGGTTTTTAATGATTGCAACCTTTCTTCTGTTGCAGGAGAAAATTCCTGAAAGCCTTTCCCTTCAGAGGGATAGGAAACATGTCAGTGCATGAAGAGAAAGAGCAGTGATTACCTAAAAAGGGAAATGCACCAATGCAGTAGGAAAAGAAAAAATGAACCTGCAGGCTTTGTTTTTCACTGCAAGATGACTCATCTCAAGAAGGCAGATTTGGTTCACGTCTCATTTTGTCTTCAGTCCACTGTCTGTTATTTTTATCTCAGAACAAGAAATGTTTTCCCACTTTGGCATTTGCACCACTTTGATTCTGGCTGCAGAGAACCACAGGGCAGCCACTTTCTCTGATGGGGCACGGGGACATTTCAGCACAAAAAGGGGGAGAACACACTATCCAAAAACTTGGAGGCAATAGGAGCTACAGTGAAAGGTACAGCTGAAGAGCACCTGTATTCACAAGGGCCCACACCTTGGTGTTGAAGAAAAGAATTAAACAGTGTGTTATCACACTGCCAGCTCTTCCGGCAGCTGGCCAGCCTTGCTGAGCACCCAGGGTATGTGTGGGGTCAGGGGGGTTGGTTTCTACAGAGTGGCAGTGCCTGAGTCATGTAAGCTTTTGCAGAATCAGTTCCAAGTGCAGGCAGTGTCTCTGGGGCCTGTCTGATCGCACCTGGCAGATGTTCTGTCTCCTGAGATTTCTGCTACTTGCTTGGATGCAGATTTGAGCCCCCAGTAGTGGATAGCACATCTGTTGTTTCTGGAAGAGAGCTGCTTCAAAAGATGAATAAGCATGGAGCAGTAAATCAAGGAGCATAGTCAGGATGCTTTTTTTGAGCTGATCTTTAGCTCTCACCTGGAATCACCTAATCCAGCTGCATAGTGGGAGTTTACCTGGGTGATGCTAAGTGGTCTGTGGAGCAGGCTTCAAATGCGGGCTTCTCTAGCAGCAAAGCAGTTCAGTTCCTCCCTCTGGATGTAAGCGCATTAGCCAGTCTTGTAGCCCATCTGGGTGGCCACTGAATCCTGCATCCAAGCAAGGAGGTGTGTTGTTCCATGGTACTGCCATAGTGCCCTGGGTGGAGACATTGTTGGCTCTGTTCCCTTTTGCTGTTCATACAGTCTTGTCTTGGGCGGGATGGGGGGATATTTGTGGTATGTGTTAATTCAACAACGCAGAAGCTTTTCCATTGACATGTCCTGTGTAAGCAGCACTCTTCTGTGTAAGATACACCAATGTACCGGATTCTTCGCTTTCCTAGGAGAACCAAAGGCTGAGAAGAGCCTAAGTTTGGGTCCCAGCTAGCTGGGCAGCGCCCACTGCATGTTGTCTCAGAGAGATAAACAACTCCATCTTCATACCGGCTTGGTGGTTTGACCCCTGTCTTTTTCCCTGGAGGTCTTTCCTTCTCCCCTGATTTTTTTTTCCACAGATTCTTTTCTCACAAGGAATCACTCTATTTCACTTCATGGTAGCCTTAAGAGAGGAGTTCAGATGTGTGATGAGGTTGGACAAGGCAGAGGAAGAGCACTGATGGAGAAATTCTGGGTAAATATATCACCATGTTCTTTAGAAGCTTATAGCAAATTTCACTTCTCTTTCTCATGTGGGTGTAGCCTGTTGCTACTTGGGCTTACTGTTAGTCCAGAACAAGGGGTAACACCTCTTTGAACCTTTAATGAGCACTGACCAGTTTTGGATCTTTCCTGAAAGGAGGCAATATATTTTTGCAAGCAAAGAAACGAAGTGTTCTGATGACCACTGGAATAGACTGTTTCCTTTCAAGCACAAAGAATCATTTTTGCCAACCTGAGACTGCCTGCTTTGCTTTGGTAATCTCTAGTAAGTTTTACAGTAATTGCTGGCTGAAATGTCAGTCCTCTAGGCCCCATTTGCAGGAGTTAGTATGTGTGTAAATGAGAGTTTTCCAGACCAAGACTCATACCCTATAAAAGTGTATGAAGCCAAGACAAGACAGGACATAGCGTTAGCTGGACAGTTCAGTGTTACAGTTGTAGGGTCATTCATTCAAGACCCAATTTTTTATATTTTTTATTACTGCCCAGGTGCTCTTCTGGAAAATTTTCACCTGAAAGTTTCACCTAGAGAGGTGGTGAGCTCATTCTTTTTTTTTTTTTTTCATTCTAGTAAGCTAGTGAAACAAGATCTGTTTCCTCGATATTTCTTCTGTGTGACTTTTTTCCTGCAATAACGGCAAGACACGTAATCACTCTTTGTTTATGTTTCCTCGTTTGGAAACAGGCATTAAAGTGTTGCCTTGCTAGGCAAATGTACAAGAATGATGAATTCAGTAGTACACGTGAAGAGGTCAGATCCTGCATTGAGTAGCTTCCATGAACAGGGAAACACTGAGCATATATATCAGTATATCACTGCCCAAGCTATGGCCCGGCCATGGGAGATGACAAGCAGCTGCTACCAGCCAAGGTATTCCTGCATAAACAAAAGTACTTTTTGTCTCAGGATAGAGGATGATTGGCTTGGTTATGCTTGCAGCCTTTTCATTTTTTAATAAAGAGATTGTTACATTTGCTAAAGGAGAAGTGGGGATATTTGTTTTACAAGTACTGCTTCAGACAAAATATTTCATCTCTATTTATATTCCTTTTTTATACGATGGGCGCTGTTATTTTTGTCTCGTTATTCATAGACCTTTTGAGGATTAATTAAGCAATAATTGTGAACAGGCCAGATTTCTTCTTTAAAGGTTCCGGATCAACAAGGCAATGAATAAATAGGACAAACAGATTTTACCAAGGCTTACAGTGTATTAACTTCATCTCATTTTTCATTAGTTTGGTATTGAGCTTTTCTTTCAGTCTGCTGGAGTTGCACTGTATATAAAAATCTGCTCTCAAAAGCAAGTTGGTAGTTTTGGGGATTTATAAATATTGATGGCTGACTGTGGCTCCTGCTTGAATCATGACATTTCACACTAGAAGTAAAGAAAATTCAGCAGCTGTGCAGTGTCTCAAGATCCCTTGTCACCAGCCTTTTTTCCTTTACTGTTCAGCTTTTCTTTTCAGCCCTCCTAAGGGCAGCGACATCTTTTTCTTCTTGGGCTGAACTTATTTGGGAAATAAACACTCTGCATATGTAAAATCTAATAGCTGACTTAAGTTTTTGCTACTCTTGTTAAAAAGCCTGGCTTATACACATGCCTTTATGCTGTGCTCTCAGACATGGTCAGAGGTTGTGCTGTTCCAGGGTTTTGGACTGAATTGTCATAGCTGTAATGGTTCAATTCTGTGAAGTAGCTGCTTGAATTCTTTGCCAGGTCTGGAAATGAGGAATAAATGTCGTGTGTGTGCCTAGGAAGGGAAGAATATGTTGTTCTGTATCTCTGCAAAGTTCATCACAAAATAGAAGTTACTTGCGTGTGTCTGTGTCTTACTGAGATAAAAGTGACGCTGTTCTTCAAAGCAGAGATACAGAAAGCATTCAGGGTATTGATTTTTTGACCCAAGTTCTTTTGTTCCAAGGAAGGAGGTAATTCATCCTTACATTAAACTGTGGTTGGATTAGACACTGGAAATTTGTGTATCACAGACAAAAGGAATGGCTGCCATAAAAATTCATATAAAGTCTGCATTCTTCCTGGAAAAATCACTGTTCTAGATACAGTACCGGTGATATCATCTTTGAGTTTTCCCAAGAAGGGGCTTTTGTGTTTTTTTTTATTATTATTATTTTTTTGCAAGTTTGCACCTTGGAGGGGGGTGGCTGAACACCGATCTCTGTCCAACAACTGCCTTTGCAACAGCTTTCTCCTGTAATGAGCAAGCAAAGACATTTTATATTTTTGTGTCTGTATGCCCCACTCTGTCTAAACAGCTCTTGTAATATCATCTCACTGTGAAAACTTGCTATTATGACAAATGCCGTAATAACTGGAGAGATCAGCTGTTTTAGGAAGGGGCTCCACTTGTAACCTGATAAATAAACAGAAAGCCTGTTTCGTAGTGCTTTCAGGGGAAGAATAAAGAAGCCACATTTCCCCTCTCTGTCCTTCTTTATGAAGGTTATCTTTTTTTCTTCTCATTTCTTTTTTTTCTTTCTTTCTTTTTTTTTTTTTTCCAACCACTAGACCACCAGAACAGCACAGTGCTTGGGAAATTTTCCCAAAATGCATTGACACAGACGACTGTTGTCTGTTGGTGTCCACAGTTGCTGAGCTCAGAAAGGAGGGGACCTGGTGTTTAATGCTGGTGTTTGATGCTTTGTTGCAAGCTTAGATGCAAAGGATAACTGTTTTTTTCCCCTGTTCCCCCAACTTTCTCATTTATTCCTCCAAGGAGAAAGCAATTCTGTTTGGGAGATACGAAGGTGATGCAACAGGACAGAGTCGGGATATTTTTTTTTCTCAAGGTAATTTAACCCTTACTGCAAGAGATGTATGGGTGGGTGGGAAGTGTTTTGGTGCCCAAATGTTGCTTGGTGGTGTGGGGTGTGCAAGCTTAAGACTCATGTCTGTCTGGCAATGCAGTGATTCAGTTTTGCCTCCTGGTACCAATGAAGACTATATACAAATACAGTCTGTGTACTGAGATGAACTGGCACTTGCTGTGCCCCATCTTGTCCCACATTTATGTGTATGTATATGTCTGTCTGTCATCCCTTAATTATACACTTCATTACCCACTGTCTGGGTGCAACCTTACAGATTACGAGTCTTACAGATGATCCTGTGAATTTTGTGAAAATGAGTGTCCGGATGGAAAAGAAATACCCTGCTGAGGGAAGGACTCCTGTGTTCATACTTTGTTAGACCTTGAGGAAGCCACACAGTGGAGTTTGTTGGGTAGCAGGTTACATTAACTCCATTGAACTCAAAAACCAACCTGTTGGGTGTGTTTGATTTTCAGACTGCCAGCAAACCCCCCAAATCAATTAGTCACGCAGCTCTACTTGCAGCGCATGTTTTCCCGCTGTTCACAGGGAGAAGCCATTTTATGTTATCTCTAATTATTTTTGCATTCAGCTTTTCTTGCTGGCTAAGGCATGCACTGCTCATTGTGGATGAATTAGGTCCCAGGTAGCTCCTGGGCTTTTCAAATCTGCTGTAATCCACACTGAATTTGTACACTGGCGTTAGATTCTAGCCACTGTTTGTATCACGATCTAGCACACTTATTGAGGAGGGGGGGAGGGAAGCAGGCAACTGTTTAGCCTCCCCCCAAAACCTTTGACACCACTGTGTAGGGTAATCAGAAGTCCATTTCTTCTTCCTATGACCTGATCTCCCTGTGTCTTTCCCAGATTCAACTGGAAGTTCAGAATTCAGCTCAGAAAGCAGGAAAATTTGGTTGTTTGGATACGCTGATTTTAGTAAATTGTTTATGTACATACTGGTATACATGTGTGTGTATTGCAACCTGTTATGTACATGAGCCTCACTTGGCTGGGCAATGGGTTCAGCACCTGTAGGTGGTTTTCTTTTTTGGGTGTGCTCAAAGTTTTGAGGTTTACATTCTGTCCTCCCTTTGAAGACGTTTTCACCTGTCAAAGATGCCGATTATCAAACGCTAGTGGGAAGAGGTAACCCACTGTGATTTGGGAAGTGCCTGCATTATCCTAGAAAAGAAGTGCCATTGCAGAAATTCATCTGTGATCCAGGTATCAGCAAATGTTTTCTGTCCACTAATGCCCCATGTTTTAATCTTAGCTTTAAACCCAGGAAGAAGGTCCTTCTCTGTTACAATCCAAAGGGTTCTGAAAGATGTGGAGATCACTACTTGGAAAGCTGTACTTCTACAGGAAGCTGTGTAAAGGTAGGTCCATTGCCTATTACATGTGTAGACGCAATCCTATTTTCTCCTGTGCGATAAGCAATTTCTTTGCCAACCCACCATATCTTTTCAGTCTTACTGATTCTCACTGCAATGAAGTACTCAGGACACTTTTTTTGAGCCTGCCACCACAGTCTTCACAAAGGCAGCGCTTAGTCCAAGGAGGTTCATTGGCCTTCTTCACCAAGGCAAGAAGTACTTCTACAGGGACATCGCACGAGTGGTGGCCTTAAGATACTAGAATAGCCACACAGCGAATGACTGCCAGCTGCTGACAGTGTGCACAGGCAGGAGCCAGCAGGTATTAACCACATGTTTAGTTTGCAGTCCAAGCCATAAAATGAGGATTTTAGTCATTGATTTTATTGAACTGAAGCTGAACCTTTTATTTATCATAGCTCCCTCCTAGCCATCAAGCAAATGTAGGAAATCAAAGGGATTTATATTGAATGCTCAGCCAAATGCTCTTCTGTTCCCCAGCATTTGATGAAATTTTTGTGTGTTTGGTTGTGTCCCCCTTGACAGCTTGGGCTACGCACCTCAGGTGTGTTTTCTCCTCCTTTTAGAAGGAGGCCCATCTTCTGTGAAAGGGAGATAGAGAACAGGACGTGTTCCTGAGCACAGTGGGAAAATTTCAGTATGTGCATTTTCTTAATGATGTTGCTATAAAGCATGGACTCCTACAGAAACAGTCCTTGCTGGCTTTTTGTAGGGAGCAGCAGTAAGTGCAACAGTTAATGGGGGGAAAGTTTGCTTGCAAAACAAACTGGCAATTGATGGTCCTTTTAAATCTGCAGCAATCCCTCCTTTAAAAAGCTGCATCAAGCTTCCACATCACAGGGCAGAATATGGCCCTTGTTCAGTGGTCCATGATCCTCTTCATCTGTGTTTGATGCAAAGAGAGTGCATGTATCCTTTATTTTAGCCATTTAGTCAATAAAAAATAACAATCCTTTTAGTGAGATGAATAATTTTGTCGACTGTATGTTTCACATTGGGAGAATTCATTTACAGAGGGATTATGTGACCCTTATTGGTAAGATTCGTCTGGGATGCACTTTAGATTTCTTAACGTTTTTCTTTGCCATAGCTATCTTTGTGGTGTGGGGTGCAGGCTTTGAATCTGTGGATGTTTTGCAAAGGGGTGGTTTGATTCCTCCTCTTGGAAGAAGCAGTGTAAGGCTGAGCCCTAATTCCCCAGCAGCTACCCTGGCGCTAAAGACAACACTGGGTATTCTAAGCAAATTTGGCCAACTTGCACCTGTCTCTCTTGCAGACCATTCACCTGCCAAGGAAAATGCCATAGGGGAGAATGTTTCAGTTACCCTACAACATCCATTACTTTCTTTATTGGCAGAAATCTAACTGGTAATACTTCTCAGTGCTGAAGGAGATTCTCTCCACTACCTCCCTCTCTCCTCCACTCACTTGTTCCAGTTTTCCCTTATCAACCTGGCCTCCTTTCTCCCCTGTCTTCAGCTCCCTGTCCCTGAGTCCATCCCTCTGCTATCTGCTAATACCTGGTTGCCCAGGCAGGAGACAGCATGTTTTGAGGCTCACTCTGAGCTGCCCTACACTGCTCAGGCCCCTGGCAGGATGCATGGCATGGGGGACTGCAGAAGCCTTCCACTGAGCCCCAGTTTTCACAGCTTGCTGGGACTCATCTTTGAGATTTCTACACTCCCTTCCAACTCAATTGAAGTTGGGCAAGCAGCTCAAATGCTATTATGAGGTGCCTTTCAGACAGTTACAGTGCAACCGTGCAAACTCATGCCCTTAGAAAAACAGCCAGAAACTTCCCATTCCAACTAAAAAGTAAGAACATAATAGGATGTTTTCACCCCAGCAGAGAGTTGCAGGGTGTTCTGTGAGAGCAAAATTGGAAACGTAGCCTCTATCTCTGCCCTGACCACTAGTTGTCCTAGGAGCAGCCTGGAATCTGAGATAATTCGGTAATTGCATTCTTATGACTTCAGCTACCCTTAATGACCTTTGAAATTGATTTGCTTCATTTGCTTTGGTTTTAAGAGATTATGCTTAAGTAATGCTTTGCTGCATTTAATATTCTGTTGTATTCTAATTTACTGTGTAATGACTCTCTGTATTAAATAATAGTAACAATATCTGAATTTATTAATCAACAAAAGATGACAGATAATGCATGTTAAGCTCTCTCTATATTTTGAATCATTTATCTCCCAGGTAACATAAGAAAATTGTTAAATCATACTGAACCACATTCCTCAGCTGATGTAAATCAGCTAATATACAGCAGCTGAATTTCTGGCCCATTATGTTTTTCCATAGAAGACGTCTTTGCCTTTGGAGTATTAATTATCCATGATTCTTTTACTTTTCTTGTTTTTTTCTGCCTTTGCAGGTGCTGCTAATTCACCCATTTTCTTCCAGAAATGGGAAAATTGATCTATATCAGGAAATATGTTCTTCCTATCTTCAGTAAGCTGCATTTTCATTTTTGGCATCCATATTTAAATCCTAATGTACATACACATGTGAATGATGTGGGCTTTACTGCTGACAGTTTTAAATCCTACCATGTATCAGCTGCATAGACAGCTTAACCCCTTCTTGGCTTCAACAGAATAAAATCATTTTTTTACAAAAGAAGAGGGTGGGACACCGTGTGTCACAGACTTTAGAGAGGTCTCCGTCAATAAATCATCTGTATCTTCAAGTCCTACCATCCAAAGTCAGTTAATAATGCTGATAATGTGATGCACTGAGCCTGGATGCTAGAGAGGGCAATGAAGGGAAGGCTTGGAGCTCGTCCTCCCACAGCCTGCTGTCACTGGCGGATGCACCAAAAGCTCCCACCCAAAGGGACATGTTTGCAGAAGCTCCTTTCCCTCCTGCCTGAGCAAAGTGCAGGGCAAAGCCCACAATATCTGGGCTTATCTTTTCTATGTTCCCTTGTTGTGTGAGGGGGGGACATTTTGAGCAAGAGCAGGGTGAGGAGCATCCCATGCTGCCCCAGAGGAATTCCTCACTGGTGACCTGCATGATCAGTGCTGTGACCTTGGGGAACATCCTCTCCCCATGAGTCTGTGGGTGCGATTCACTACCCCACGACATTGCTCCCCGGAGCCACAGGGCACACAGCCTGGACAGAACAGGGCAGAGGATTAATCCTCCTGTCTCTACTAGATTTTAATTGGAAGGGAATCTATCTTTGACTTAATTTCCTCTCTTGTCTCAGCCAAAGTCTAGTGGATCAAAAGAAATGCAAATTGAAAGAGAATATTTTGGATGTGCCTGATTTTAAAGTTGAACATGAATAATCTTTCATGCCTCTGACTTAATGTCTGTACCATTTTTCTCACAAAAGCATTGGAACAACTTATATTGCCTTGCGTGACAAAAAGATTTTTTTTCAAGAGAGGAAACCTGAATGATACCGTTGTAGTATTAGAATGTAGCTACTAACTGCCTGATGTTATCAAACCTGAAATTATCCTTTACATTTAAATACTGTATGTTTTATTTTGTAATGGGAAGGCAAAGACCCAGTTACTACAGAGTGTCAAGGTAATGTATGTGGGCTGCCATTATGTAGGAGGGTATTATTCGCAAAGAACTTCAATCGACTGATTATCAGATTATTGGCCAATGCAATTTAATATTAAATCTTTCTTTTCCTTTCTTTCTTTTCGTTTTTTTCCTTTTTATTTTGAATTACAACACTGCAGAAGTATTTTTCAAGTGGTTTACTTGAGTTTGCTTTCCAACATCTCTTTATTTGGGAAGAAATGAATTCAATGGTTCTGTTTTATTTTTAGTGCTTGTGAAAATGAAGGATAGTTGTGCCTGCACTACAAGAAGGGTGATTTAGGTAAGTGTCTCTGAGGCAGCTTGAGTCAATTTACCTTAGACTTGCAGTGAAATTCTCTATTGCTTTGCTGCAAACCTTCCCATGAGAAAAGATTTACTCTTGCTGAGCTGGATCAGAGTAGAGGGTGGTTTTGTTTGTGTCCTGTGTTATGGCTGAATAAAATGGGAGAGAAAAATGCTACATTGATCGAACCACAGAAGGAAGGAGAAAAGGTTTATTTATTTATTTGTCCACATTGTCAACTTGGGGGTGATAGATGTCAATTATGGCATGTGTAAAATTCACATCAGACTCAGCCAAGAAATCTGTAAGGATTTTTTGTACTAAGTGGTTTTCTAAAAATTCTTCATTTTCAAAGTGAAAGACATATTTTTGCAACCACTTGACTGTAGATAGTACAGCCTTACATGTTAGCTGATGTGTTGGTAGGACAAATGTCCAGCCCTCTTCTCATCTGTAGCTTGGGACAGCCCAGCCATACAGATGGGATGGGGGTGTGTGGGGAAGAGTGGACGACCCTTCCCTGCCATTCAAACCATACTGTCCTGATCACTTACCCCAGATCTGCCACAGGGAGCACATGGAAAGACAAAGCCCTGAGCCGACACAGAGGGAAAAGGTGCAAGGACAAATGCTGTTTTTCTATTACCATGACACTTATTTATAGATTGGAAGGAATAACTTGCTCCTGTTCTCTGAACAGAGCCATTCCTTTGCTCATGCAGAGACATCTCACAGGCCAGCTGTGCTGTCTCCGAGTCACTTGTTATCAGTTCTTACAAGTGTGGGGGAAAGCAACAAAATCATGACAATGATAAATACTGCTTCTTTACACACTTACATGATGCTAGCCCAGTTTGTGGTCCAAATACTCCACTGTGGTCTGGCTCCAAGTAAACGGAGCTATTAGCAATCACAGGAGGCTGGCAGGTTGCAGGTTTAAGCTGACCAGTTGTTACAGAAAAACAACAGATTCCTCCTTTTTTTTTTTCCTGGTCTCCTATTATTGCTGAATCTTTCACACTCTAGAGGAGACAACTGCTGTTGTCTGGTGGCTGAAAGCAAAATCACATAAAGGGGGAAGAGAAAGGATCATAAAACAAAATGTCTCTCATTCTCAGCTTGATAACAAATGCAGCAAGTGATCCCTTAGGCACACCAGGTAGTGCCCCAGCAGGCTGGCATAATGCCTGTGCATGCCATCTGCTGAGTTTCAAGTCTTCTTCTGCTCCCCATCCTGCAGAATCTCTTGCAGCCGGCTGCTGCTTTTCTTCTGAAATCACTGCAGCACACAGCCAGCCCAGGTTAGCACTTTGCTAGCATTTACTACAAAAAAGGAGAAAGGGGGAGTATTACACAGAGGAAAGTTAATAAGTTCTTTGTATTTGTATGGTTATAATCTCTGTATTGGTATTTGTGAGTATAATAGGACATGTCTCCAGCTCTTTACAACTGGTAGGACAAAAGCTCCAATTCCTGTATGCCATCTCACTAGGGATGTGGATATTTGGCTATTTTTACTTCCTAAATGTAGTTTTTAGACAGAGGCTAGTGAAACAGCCGCATTGGAATCATTGAAGTGATTAGTGGGTTGAAAGAGAACAATAAATAAAGATATGTTGTACATATATTATGAGATGCAGGACTCAAAATGATGGATATAAAAGTGGGAGTGAAATAGGAAATTCCGACCAAAAAAAGGCAGTAATAAAACACTCAGTATTTTATTCCATGTCAGATGGTTTCTATTCTATCTAAACTGGTATATTTCCCGAAACAATATCATTTAAGAAAACAGCTGGTCCGTCAGAACATTTTCCGACTGCTGCATATCATCAGCCCAGCATTTTGTTCTGATCAGTAAGGTAACAACCATGAGCACAGAGCAAGGGCTGAAGGAAAAAAAAAATCCTGTGACCCTAAACGACAATACAGCAACTCAAAGCAAAGTCATAGCAGTGTAAGAGAAACTCACTGATAAATCAAGCGTTTACGTTTATGTTTTTGGCAGGAGAAAATACAATGCCCTGACTCTCATAATTTCTTTCAGGTTGTATGAGGCCAGATCATCAGTACTTCAAATTAGTAACAGAACAAGAACAGTCTCTGAAATTATTATAAAATTACCCAATTTTCCACAGCATAAGAAATTTTCAAAAAACTTCACAACTGTTAACTTTATTAACAGCAGTTCCAGAAGCCTTCCATGTAAACAGAATCTTGTTGCTCTGGTCTTACAAGCTGCAGATACAGGGTCTGGTGCAATCTGGTACAATATCTTGAAGTGCAATATGGATATCACCCTGGATCAGACCCTTTTAAGAGAAGCCTGTTTTGGTTTGGAGCATTACATTTTAGTTTAATTGCTGCTGGTCTGTGTTAAGGAAGAGTTTGATTTAGGAGCCTTTCTGATGAAAAAAAAACAAACAAACAAAAACAAACAAACAAAAAACTAGAACATTTGGGTCAATCCCATATTTTTCTACAGAAGAGCATGGTGTCCAGTCTCGTAAGTCTGGATTCTTCTGAGCAATCTCCCCTCTGGTATTTTACCTTTTTGTTTTTTTTACTGCTTGCAAAATTTGGAATCTTGGAAACATACCAAAACTAAAAGGAAGGTGAATGAAAAAGGTGTTTTGCCAGGATGGTGCAAATTTTACGTGATGTTGCATTTAAACTGAACCTGAATGGGTTCGCTGTATTTGAGAGCAGATGCATTTGCAAGAATTGTGTATACATTAATATCTGTTGTTGGGTTTTGAGGTGTTCAGTAGGCACCTTAATAAATAACAAGGTATCCAGAGAGGATGAGTACCAGGTGGCACCTACTGAGTTACTAACCTTTACCATGTTTATTTTATAATCTTTTTTGATAAATATCTCATGATCTCAAATACAGATCCACTAGTTTAGATTATTTTCTTCTGCAGCAGCTCAGTTTGATCAATACAAGGTTTTTTTGAGGGAGACTTGCCAAATTCTCCAATGCTAATCTGGAAGCTGAAATAAATATGTATGTGTTCCGAAGAGCAGAAATGCTGGAACCTGAGTGTCTTGGTCAGAACTGTTAGCTCTTTTCAAAGCCTAACATCTGTATTGCCACCTCTGTTGAATAGCCCTGAGATCTTTTGAAAAATACAACTCTACGTATGCATGCTGAGCATTTAAAAATTAGGCTTTTGGTTCTTTTTGGAAACATGGGTCTGCAGCCCATATGGATCAAGTTAAGGCAACCACTGCATCTCCTAAACCCTGCCTACTTGGGCAGAGTTTAGGAGATGGGAAAAAATGCCAGCTAGCATTGCATTGAGAAACTTAATTGCATTTGACTAAAGCACACATTTTTTTGCTAAAAGGATGTCTCCCAAAGAAAGGTTCAGATATAATTTTAAAAACACTAAAACAAATTGTTGAGAACTTTTTCTTTTCCTAAAGTACAAGTCAATATTTTTGCATGTAAAAACAACAGTTCAGTTTCAAGAGGTTTGCTTGAGGCTGTAAACAAAAATACTGAACAGCTGTATTACACACACACATGATAGGTACTCAAAGTACATGGAGAAGCCATAGTTTCTGGTCTTGCTACAGTTGATTTACTGCAGTTTTAACTTGACAATCTAAAGTTGTAGGTCAGAGGCTTACATTGCTTTTGATTTACTAAAACTCCCATCTCTTACGCAGCTTGATTTCAGCTAAAGGTGGGTTCGATCTTTTTCCAACAGCAGGATGTTAGGGTGAGGAGCTTTCTGGCTCTGCAGCGGTAGTTGCTGCTTGGGCTCCATGGCCAGCTGGGGCAGCAGCCCTCCCTCCCAGGAGGGAGCGCTCAGGGCACTTTGTCAGCCTGCCCAGCTGCAGCTGAGCCAGCCCGAGGACTTGCTTGGGAATCCCCATGCTGCCTTCTGAGGAGTCTTCTAGGGGGCTGTGGAGCTTCAAACTTGCAGGGTTACAGCTGGGTGAAATCAGGTATTGCAGTTATTTTGGAGAGAGACAGCATTCAGCTTGAGCTAACTGGAAATGGTTCACTTTTTTTTCTTTTTTCTTTTTTTTTTCTTCCTTTTCCAAGCAAAATTTCATTTCAGCTTGACTTAAGGCATTCTGTTCAATCACCATGAAGTGTTTCAGGTTGCTCATTTGGGGGTTACTGCTTTAGGCTGTCTTTTTCAAGTGCTATGTCCAAATACTTGTTTTTGAATCCATCAGCTTGCAGTGCTCCAGTGTGTCTGATTTTTGCCTGCCTCTTCTCTAGGCAAAACTGTTCAACAGACAACCAGAACTTGATCTTTCCATCCACCACAAGCTGGTCCTTGGTCTGGAGAAGTAGCTGCAGGACACTGCTCTCTGAAGGAGCACAGGATTTAGGATCTATCTGCACCGGAGTACCAAGAGTTTGGGGACGCACCTGTAGCTTTTATGTAGCATCTGCTGACTTCATTTAAGCAAGCATCTAAGGGTCTTCTGCGGAGCCCCCCTTGAGACTACATGTCAGGTGAGTACATCCAGTAACGGCCTTGGTACATGCTGGAAATTGTCATATGATGAAGAATCTCAGGGTTTCTGCCGGTTGTGCTGGACCCACCACAGAGAGATATATAGTTTTGCAGCAAGCGTGCAGCCCAAGCAAGGTTATGTGGTGGGACCCCATGGGCTGACCTGTTCAATGTTGGAGTTGAATTTTAGCCTCAGAGCTGTGCACAGAATAAAATGCAGTTTAGAGGACAGCAGGGCTCCTTTTCCTGAATGTTCAAATCCCTCCTGAAAGATACAGGGAAGCTGGAATTGCTGTATGGCCCCCTCAACTAATACAATTGCATTTTTAACATTTAAACAACAGTTTAATTTTTCTAGGAAGGAAATTTCTCTAAAATTTCTGTGGGGAAAGCAAAGCAAACCTTTAGAAAAATGCAGATGGAAAGCTTGCATTTATGTAAAATGGAAGCATGCTGCGAGTCATTGGAGAAAACCTATATTTTCTTGACAATTATAACAATATTAGGTAGCAGCGAAGGTTTCCAAGGCAACCTGGCCACGAGTGCATTCATGTGGAGTGTGTGTGACTACCTGCTTTGTCAAGCCAATGGATGGATGGCAGGAGGTGATGTGTGTGTGGCAGGGGGTGGGGGAAGAGATGTATCATTTCATCAATCTGCACTGTGAACGCTGTTTAAAAGTGGAGTTATTTTTTTCCAAGCATGTCTGATTGCACCAAGAGTTTGCTGCTTTTGTTTCCAGAATAGGCAAGGCAAATGTATGGGAGCCAGGCAGAAGGCAGCTGGCCAGTGAGGTGTCCCTCAGTTAGAGGAGGCCTTCTGGGTGATTTAGCATGTAGTATGCTTGCAGATTCTCTGCTCGTGTAAATAAATATACAACATTTGCCCCGAATATCTTTAATCCTTCCTTTTGTGCCAAAACTGACACAAGCCTGTTTTTCCCAACATGATAAGCTAAAGAAATCCTCCCAACGCCTCACGTTGCTTGCCATCTATTGCAGCTCTTGGTCCCTCTGTGTTCCTCTCCACCACATCTCTGTTTTGTGTATGGGAGCTTTCCTGGCCTCCCCAGCCTTCCTGCAAAGCGCAGAAAGTGCAGCACACATTGTGGTCTCCTGTATGTTGTTCTTCAGGCTCTCTCATGATCTCTGGATAGTCATTGCATTTAAATGTCATGCAAGGATCCCCACTCCAGGGATTTCGCTGCCTTGTCTTTGATCTGTAAAAACTTCCAAGAGCTGCAGATGCAGTTGGCTTAGGAAAAAATGGCAGGGCTGTAGAATACCTGATACAGATGTCAGGAAGAGAAAATATACCCTCTGTACCCCAGGGGAACCAAGACAGGATTGTGGCTTGTTCTGAGGTGGCATTCATCAGGCCTGAGTGCTTTCCAGATCGTGGGGGCAGGTACAGAACAGCCATGATGTAGAGCAGCCGATCCCTCATTTGAGCAAGTTGGGTAAGCTGAGCTTGCAGGTTTGTGCTGACATGGCAGCAGTGCAGGTCACTGGGGGATGCTGTCATAGGTGTAGGTTTGGCTGTTTCCCCTGTTCTTGAATAATAGTCCCCTTTCCAAATGAGTTTTGCTTGGGAAAAAGGCAAGGAGGGTTCTGAATTATCTTTCTCTAAACCAAAAGTATTATTGGGCTGAAACGTGCAGCTTCCCCTGGGAATTAGCCAGTCACAAGAGGCATTCAAAGAAGCAGTTATTCGGGTATTGAAAACTGTCTGTGCAATCCCTTTTGGCTCTGGCGTTGAGGGCTCTTGAACACATTGAAACTCTTGCAATGTGCATTGCTACATCCCCAGACCCACACTGCTTTCGGAGTAGCCACGGCAGCTGCTGTGTGTGATGAATGCCAATCACGCCCTGAGTGCTCAGAAGGAAGCTTGAGTGAAAAATTAAGATTCTGGGATTTTGCGTTCAAATTATTTTTCCTAACCGTTTCTTTTTACTGTGGATTGCAAAACATCCTCTGTGCATACAGATGTGCTCACAGCTCGCCTGCCCTCAAGAGCTTGCACTTTTGTGCTTACAGCTGCGGCTCAGATGTGCGTGGTGCCTGTACTGTATCCCTCTCCCTGCGCCGATGTGTACACTGCCATCCAGAGGTGTGATGGCAGCATGTACAGGTACACCAAGCTAGCTGGCAGCCTGGGACACCCAGCACACAGGTACTTGATGGCAGGGCAGCTCTTGCACCCACAGCGGCTGAGCCATTAGGCACGTGTGCTGCACCCAACTGCAGTGCAGACATCGAGGAGCCTGCAAATGGGGTCCTTTTCTGAAACCAGTTGTTCAAGCAACTGCCAAAGCTGTACAGGCAAGAAATAAAGAGGAGAGGATGCAGGTCAGGAACCCACGCAACTGGCTAAGCCAGGAAAATATGCTCATCTGCTTTCACTGGGATTTTCCATTGTTTTGACTGTCCTGAAATTTCAGGCATAAGCCAGCTTTTCTGCTTGTGGGCAAGGAAAGAAGAGACTTCGAAACAGCCTGCCCAGACATCAGAGCCCATGTATATGGAAAAGGGTAAGTTTGGATGGTTTGCGCTCAAGTTAGCGTAACCTGAAAGCTGAGCACCCAGGTCTGCCATAGCGCAAGCGAGTATCTAGACTGTCAGGATGCCCGCTGTGTCCACCAGTTGTGTTTGTTGCAAGGCACTTGTGTTTTGAGAGAATGTGTTATCAGCTGAATTAGAGCGTGGGTGAGCTGCTCGGTTTGCTTAGGGCATCCAAGATGGTTTTCAGTGCTAGAATTTGAGCACAGATATAACTGAGACATTGATGGCAGGTGTCTAAATTTGGCAGTAACTCTTAAGTGTTGAATGTGTTATTGAATATTTGGGCCCAAGTATTCAGGCACTCCTGGCACATAAGTCTTGTGTTAAAGGCTCTCAAACACCTTAAGGCTGTGCTTTATTTGGCCTTTTGTTTCCCAGAAAAAGGTGTCTCAAGCTTTCATCTTTGGAGGCAAACTCAAACGCTGGATTGAATTTCCTTTCCTTTGTACAATATGGGGCACTTGACAGAGCTATAGAAATCCCATTTTAAAAATGATAGCTGTTGATTTTCTGCTTGCTGAGAATTATTAGGATTTTTCTATCCTGCAAAACCAGCCATTAAATTGGCAGAATGCTTTGGCATTAGAGCCATTTGGAATGTAAAAAATACTGCTGCTTGTTGTTGAGCTGCAAATGTTCGGTTGCAAAGTTAAGAGAAAATCTAAAAGGACAAATAATGATCTTAATTTGAAAGACATTTTACAAGTAAACATGCTGCAGTTGTAGCTACAAATCAGATAATTGCTGAACATTTTAAAACCCAGGAGTATAAAATTAAAAACAAGAAAATCAAATTTAAGTGCAAACAAATAGCAGGGGAATTCTAAGCCGAAGGTTCAGATTCTTTATTTTGTTATGGACTGCTTCTTTTTTCTTGGCAACCTCAAATATTGCACAGTGGTCTTTATTTAATCATCCAGGTTATAATATTTAAATGAGCAGGTACTTTAACAAGAAATGGTTTACAGTCAGTTTTTCTATTACTGTATAAGAAATGTACCCATGAAATGTAAAAAGGTCAGTCACTTCAATGAAATAACTTTTAAAAATAATGCAGTTTTACAGCCATACATAAATACATAAATATATGTATTCTATTATGTCAAAGAATATCAAATAATATGGCTCAGCGTGAAACTGCTACTTTTGCAAGGAGGATACATTAGCTTTAAACTGGGATATATATGATCATTGAAATACATAATTTCTGCTTTGGACTTCACATTTCCAAGCAAAAGGGTTTTATTCTCCCTACTTCCCACCTTTAGCTATTCTTTTTCCCAACTTGTTACAATTTACCTATCAAAGTACTAATATGTCTTGTCACCATGTGTATTGCTAATGTGTAATTAGGAATTGGGAACTGTGATTATCCCCTGCATGTTACCCAGCTCTCCTGTGCCAGGACAGCCCGGCTGCTCTGACCTCTGTTTTGGGAGGGCGCTGGCAGCTGGGTGGGGGAGCCAAGCTGAGGGGCAGCCATGATGCAGGTGGCAGTGAGGCTCTGGATGTTTCCCCAGGTGGGATGGGACCTTCGCTGGGAGGAAGATATGCAAGAAGACCGTACTTATGGTGATGCAAGTGGAAAACCGTTCTGCAGAACTTCCGGAGATGGTAAAAGGAAGGGGAGAGAAGACCACAAAATATACTTCATACACGTCCTCCTGTCTACCTGTGACAAAGATTTGCTTATCCTCTGAGGACTTCCAGTTCCCTGTAGCTTCTGGAAAGTCTATAGTAGCCCTGATATTTACGCTGAGCTGCAGGCTAACTAGCTGCTACTGTACAGCCTCCCAGCACATGCCACTCAACAGTGGAATGCCATAAATACAGATTCTGAAAGCATCCATTGTTGTATCATTAGCTAACATCATCTTTAGGTCATACCTGACCTAAATTTTATGCAAGTAATTAAAAGGGTAAGTTTATTTCTGAGGAGCAGCTGTTCACAGTGTCTGGAGATAGAAGTAAGGTAAAAGGCATTCCCATTCCCTCCACATCTTTCCTCTGAAGCAATCAATAAGTTTAATTAGAGTGGTTAGGAATGAACTATGAAAGCAGCAAAGTTAGTACCAGATAAATTAGGGAAACACTGGGACAGAAGATAGACAAATGACATTTCTGACAGAAATCTGATGTACATAAGTGCCTAATGTTCTGAAGTGGAGGAGTGCATACATCAGGAGTTTGCAGCAGTGGAGAGTAAATCCGGTGTAATCCATTGGTTTCACACGCTGTAACTGCAGTCTAGACACGTAACTGGAGGGGACGATGGTGTAACAGCCGCACCACCCTGCTTCCTCTTTGAGAAATACAGAGGTTCTTTTGCTGACTAGCGCTTAATGTCAATGGGTAACTTACTGCTTTGATACAATGTGTGCAAGTCATTACACTTCACCTGGTATAATGGAAAATATTTTTCTACCCTTTCTATTATAGAGGGAAATTCACTGCAGCAGTCCTTTTCAGAGTACCACTTGGGACAAAGATAAATCCCAGAAGATGTAGGCACCCCTAGATTCATCATCCTATTTCCCAGATGCCTAGAATTAGAAGTCTAGTTGACATAGGAGAGCAAACAGGAGATCTTCCAGCTGCCTACCTACAGCTTCATTGCCTTTTGGAGATGCCTGTCTCTCTTTATTGGCCATGAAGGCCCTCCCAAAATAAGTGTCGTGTATCCAGGCCAATATATTTCTATCAAGTTTCAGAGGGTATCTTGAGTAATTCAGCAGAGCTGTCATTCTGAACTGGATTGTGCAAAATATACCTGTGGCCTTTGCAGCTTGCCTTAGTAATAACATGAGCTCCACACATAGTTCAAAATAAGCCACATCTCTCCCATTCTCTCTTCCTGGTGAGCTGGACCATGCTTCTTAACGGAGATATGCTCACTGGGGTTGCTTATATATTTTTAAGGAAATAGTCACTCAAAGTACAGATACACTTAGTTCTAAGGTGTTGAGGCTTGCACTGTAGTGTTCATTTATAACTGCAAGCATTGGCTTTCTGGAGAAAGAATTTTAAGAAATCACTTTATTTTCTAAGTTAGATTTTATTGGTGGTGGTGCTAATCATACTTTTGAAGTTAAGCATGTTCTTAAAAGTTTTGTTCATTTTGGATGAAAGTGATAAGTGGCAGAGCTGAGAGAAACTTTCATAGCAAACACCTCTGTGAAAAATGCTATAAATCTGTTGATACAAGAATGTTTTATGGGCACATCCTTTTTGTTGTTTTGATGCATTAAAATATCTGAAATTTGAGGCACTGAATTTCAACATTTTGTTAGCTGAAACATCTGAACTTTCAGTTTAAAATAGCTCTTCTAGTAGCTTAAAATCAAAACATTTTGGTTTTGTTGCTGTGAGGAAAGGGTTTATTTAGTTTGGAGATCAAATTGGATTACTTAGTCTAAAGGAGAGAAGATGATGGAGGATATCTCTCCAAATAAATAAAAGGCTGCTGCATTGAGGCAGGCCATAAATCTGCTTTCCATGTTGATGGAGGATATAAGAAAAAGTAATGGGACTCCGGTAGCAGAGTGGAAAAAAATATTATCAAGCTAAGCATTAGGAAAAATTTCTGTTGGTAAGGGTAGCTCTTGGAGAAGACTGCCTGACTGGACATCTCCACCGAGAGATCTCAAACCTGTTCTCGAGGAAAGGCACCGGTCAGGATAACAGGAAGGACTTGTCCTGCCTGAGTGCTGTATGATCTCTTGGGTCTCTCCAAGCCTTGGGAGTCTTTGATGTTGTGAGGGCTGTTTTCTTGAAGGTAAAACACTATTTGTATGGAAACAGTCTGATAGGAGATTGTAGGTGCAGCAAGCAGACTCTCAAGGAGAGTTTCTCCCAGACAGTAGTGGCTTTAGCAGGCTGATTTTGACTGTCCACAGCGTTTGCCTGTGCCTTGCCCAAATGTGGTCTCCATGTACGTGGGCACAGATGGGGCTGGCAGAGGTGACACATTTCTTTTAATCCTTCTAAGAAATTACAAATTAAGATGTGATTATAGAACCGTTAAAAAGGAATTACCGCAGAGGAATTTCCAGATGGTCACGAAGAATAACTAGTGAAGAGTGAACAGCAAGGTTGAGCTATTTATCCAAATATGCTTCTTTCTTCTCTTTGTTTTCAGTTGGTAACTCCTTTCCCTTGTTCTGTCTTATAACCCATGTGATAATTTCTTTCTCAATCCAATTACGACTACCTTTCTGCCTCATTTTCTTCTCTAGTGCTGGCAATATTCTTTTAAACTGAATTCTTCAGGAAATTAAAATGTATGGGATCAGTTTGGAGGGTCTGTTCCCCACTGTACAAAATAACATTAGGATTATCCAGCAGGTGTTAAGGCTATTTGATAGTGGATAATGGATGCTTCTGTACTGT
This sequence comes from Anseranas semipalmata, assembly GCA_013399115.1. Lineage (NCBI taxonomy): Eukaryota > Metazoa > Chordata > Aves > Anseriformes > Anseranatidae > Anseranas > Anseranas semipalmata. The sequence continues at coordinate 256,562 of VXAA01006465.1, forward strand.
TCCATGGACCTAGGGAAGGTTGAAAGCTTTGTTAGACCTCTGTCCACATTGCCTTTCAGTAGTTCTGAAAATCTGGCTCCGGGATGACCCAGTAGATCATACTGTCGTAAGCAGAAAGCTCGTGACATTTCCAAAAATGCTGTCACCTGTATTGTGGGCAGATCCTGTTCCAAACATGCATCTCTGTCATTTTTCCTTCCTTGATGTGATGCCAGCTTTTTCTTAGAAAGTTCTTGACATCACCTGTCAAAAAGTTTGTGGGCTCTGGCAGTAGACCACATTTAAGGCTGTCTCCAAACTCAGTGTTGATGGTCTAGTCTGGTGTGGCAGCAGCCTGGGGTTCCCAGCAGTGCATATGGTGTTCCTATGGAAGCACGTAGTGAATATAGACCCCCGCCTAAGGGAGAGGATCTGGACAGAAGTGTGTTTTTATTCACAGTATAAATGTACGAAGCAAAAGATATTTGGTGATGGAAATGGTTTCTCTGTACAATTTCTAGCACTTGGCAATATTTTTTTTTTTCAGCACAAGGACTTGAATAAGATCTTTGAACTTGTGGTGACAGTGAAGGAACTGCATTTGTAGAGAAACTGGGCCACAGAAATACTCCCTTCACAAATAAAGCAGCCTTTTTCTGGAGGTTCTTGTTTGTTATGTATCCATTCACCTGCAACTGTCTTCCAAAATGATACAGGTCTCCAAATGAATGAAATAAAATTAAAAAAAGACAACCTTTACAGTAAAGCAGAAGGATTTCCTGTAGTCAGAGCAGTATATATTTAACTACTTATTTAATGGAATATAGTTTTAGAGGAAGGGAAAAGGAAGACTCATAAGAAATGCATACAATTCTGTGTGATAGGGTATCAGAACAAATCGCTGCTGATAACCTCCTAGGTTAATTGTTGTGCAGTGTAACCCTCTGCTTTGAATCAACACATTACGTTTAATCTGAGAACGCACTGTGGCTGCCTGTTTGCGCTGAATCAGTGGGGCTTCAAACTGTTATTTATGGATGATTGGGTGATACTTGCTTCAGAGCCATCTAAGTGATTTAGATACAACAGTTTAACCATTTTGCAGGATCTAATCCCTGTAGAAGTCTCTACACATTCCAGCTAATGCCTACATAATTCCTTATTCCCATCAAAGCTTGTAAATCCTTATTTGTTCTCTATGCAGTGGGTAGATTTTATTTCTAAGTGCTGAGTGCTGAACATAAGTTGCAAGAGGTCACCATGAGATCCTGATGGAATTCATAATCTAACTAGAGGTTTCTGTATTTGATAATAGTGGCCAAATTCTGTATTTGTTCTAGATGGTCTTTTGGGACATGATACCAGGGATGGAGGAAGATGTCGGTCAAATCGGTGGGAAGATTCCTGTTGGTGTTGCTGCTTTGGCTTGGGTCAGAAATCAAAAACCTCGTGGAGCATGGGATTTGTTGCTGCTGAGGATTGGACTGGATTGCAGTTTTACTAAGGAAAATTTCCCAAGGCACTTTACAAGAACTAGATCCGCATTCCTATTGACTTTTCTTGGAAAATTAGATTTTGATACCTCTGAAAAAAGTTGCCTTTATGATCTAACTGGAGCAAGGCTGTTCTAGTCCTAAAAGGCATGCTACTAACACAGCATCAAGTTTCCCTAAAGTAAAACAATGACAAAATAATACGTTACAGCAGGGCTGCATAGATTCTTGTTCACAACTTCACTGACCAGTCACAAGACAAGGGGAACTGTAACTTGCTCAGTGGTTCTTCACTATACACATCGCTTGTATTCAGCCTCCTTTTCCATCAGGTTTTGTGCTTCTAAATCACAACATTGTTCACAACAATTTGTTTAAGTATTCTCGCCATGGAACTCTGCAAAAGAAGCTGGCTTCTGTTCCTCTTCTAATTTTAATTTCTGAAAACGTCTCTCTTTGCAATGCCCTGTCTTTCATTTATTGCTGTATCGCTCACAGCTTTATTTTACATTGTCTCACACCTCTGCATTTGCAGTATGCCATCCACAATAATCAAGGGTGTGACTGAATTCACATCACCTTGTAATGACAGGAGTGGGGTAACAAAGGAAGGGAGACAATGCTGCAGGCACCCTGTTCATTTAGGCAAAATGAAGTCTGTGTACACAAAATACGGCAACCTCAGCCGTAGCAAAGCCTAAAGAAAATGCTGTTTTCCTACTCTGCAGTCAGCAAGGAACTATTACAAGAACTTCCACTACAGGGGTCAAAATAAATCTGTGTTTCCAGATTGAGCAGTATAAGTTTTCTTTGCAGGTTCAGAGTAGCTCTCAGTCTACATCTTAGATATGAAATCTGTGCAAGGAATGTGTATTAACTATTCCATCAAAATGCAGATCTCTGCTTTGCAGTCTGTGAGTCTTTCTATTGCTTCCTCTTTGTTTTCAAGGCTGGTAGCGTGCTGCTGGTTAATACTGGTAAAAGTTATTTCTCTTCAATTCTTCTCCATCACTGGTTGGACATGCAGCCTAAGACTACCTTATCAGCTTTAAAGCTAACATTAAGCATCCATGAAAGAAACTTATTGCCAATATAACACAGTGGTCTTTCTGTAACTCTTCTAGCTTTAGTTTGAGGAAATTCTTTCTATTATTATTTTAAAGTTAAACTATTTTTTAAACGAGGATTTAAAACAAAATATCCTTTGAACTCATAAAATCTACCTCTGTAAAAGGTGGCATGTGGTTCAAAATATATGTGGGCACAGAAGGAGTCAGCTCTGGCAATGATATGCTCTCAACAGCCCTTCCCATGCAGAATGACTAACCTGCTAAAATCATACTTATCAGCTCATACAAATGAGCAGATAGAGTTCAGTAAAATACAGGATTTTTCTGATCAATTGCCAACATTTCCATGGAAATGACAAGGATTTTGCTACTCAGGCTATTTCTGTGTATCCTTTGTGTCACAGCTACATACTCTTCTTTTCAAGCTGTACCTGTCTGAAAAATTTTACAGGCTGGAAATCATGATCTCTTGTTTGAGGAGAGTTTCTGTAAAGACTATCTGCTGATGATGATCACACCTTGGTGTACTACAGCTGTATTATTAAATCTAGATCTTAGCATTGTCTACACGTTAGGCAAGGTTTGAGGATACTTACCCATAATAGATAATTTTGCATTACAATCTGATGGGAAAAAGGAAAAGATTGGTGGCTGGCATTCACTAGTAAAGTAGCAATATCCCTCATTTGCAATGAAAGCTGCTTTTATATATGAGTATATACAGTATTACCGGTAGTTTTCTTTTTCTACCCTGCATATTTATCCATACTTTTTTCACCTCTATTTTTGTAGAAGAGTCCTGGAAGAATTTTACTAGTACTTCTTAATTCCTCTAGAAACCAGGGTCTGAAACTTGAGGTTTAAAATTGTGGAATAGTGTAGTGTGTTGTAAGTACTGAATTTTTTTTCAGGTTGATGCTTTCAAAACATGAGTTTTTTGTTTGGGTGGATGTTTTCAAAATAAACTTTCATCTGTAGTAAAAAGTTTCCAGCAGCTGATTATTTGTAATAAGAAAAAACCATAATTGAATTTCTGCTACTATTTTGGCCAAAATTCAAACACAGGATTTTTGCACATTTTAAAAAGCATGGCAGAAGTAATCTGCGATACATGCTGGAAAGGATGGGGCAATGAAATGCTCTCAATGAGGATCAATCAGCCAGCCAGCCCAGTAACATCCTCTGTGTCTGGCTTCCCTGCTGCATGAATACAGACACCATCCATGAAAACTGCTCCCACACCATGTTCCCAACATAAAGGGTTGCTTGTAGGCTATTTGTTGGGGTGTATGTGTGTAGCAGGTGGTGTCTGTGCATTTACATGTGTGTGTCAATGCTCTGTATGGGTGGGTATAGCCACCTCTGTATAGCCATACATTGCTGCTGCCACAGATGAATGGGCAAGAGCAGAAAATGCAGCTGGAGGGTTTCAGATGTTCCGGTCCAGTGAACCCTGGGCATTTCCCAGGTTCGCATTTTGCAGAACCCTTGCAAGGAATTCACTCCTAATCATGCAAGATTCACCCTTGCTTTTACTTATGAGAGATCTCAGCTATGTGAGTCAAGTGTGGCTGGAAACGGTCCCAAGGGAAGCTGCAGTTGGCACTGGGGATACAGAAACGCTGTTGTGCCCTATGGCCTCTTCAATGCCTGACAGCGCTCTCCAGTTAGCTGAAGTGATGATTATGCCTTTGCCTACCTCAGGGTCAAGTATTTCTTTCGTAAGGTTAGGGACACAGCTAGCTACAAGGAGTGGGCAACCAGCCCTTGGGGCCCATGCAGCTCGCATCTGCTTCCGCCACATTTTAGGCCATTCTGGCTAATGCCTGAGGCTACATTGCTAATCTGACTCAGAGCTGGTGCATTACAGAATTCATTACGCCGTGTAAAGATAGCCAAATTCAGCTACCTAAGGGTAGCTCTGTGGCATTGCAGTTTGCCTGTCATCCTTGTCCAGTTGCTTTGGTTGCTGACATACTGTAGGACTTTGGCATCCACATTCTGGATTAAAACACTTTTGTGACTGCTCTGATGCTCCCGGGGATCCTGGGACTGGACTTAAAAATATGTAACCTTCTTGGGAAGGAATAGATCCAGTTTACTCTTAGATATCTGAGCTCCTCGTTACATAATGCCTCCAAATTCAGCTTTGCAGGGGTGGGAATGACAGAAAATTAATACTAATGAAATAAGAAAGAGAGAAAAGACAACAGATATTTTTCATGTACGAATGTCTCTTTAGAGGAATGACCTGTAAAGAAACTGTAGAGAGTATTTGGTAATAGCTAAAACTCACTGAGCAGTCTAATACAATAAAGACGTGTTAGAAAATCAGCTATGCTACATGAGAGAGGTACAGAAAATTAACGATGCATTCCTGAATATAATAAATATTTCTTAACAGAATAGGCAGATGATGCTTCACAAGGACCAATCTTTCATTGCTTTCGTGTTTTAGTGAGAGCATAGCAACTACCTTTTGTCATGAGTAAAAAGTGCTTTCTTTGAACGTAAATGCTGGTGGTTGCATAATATGAAACTTACTGATGCATATAATGTTAGCAGAGGGCCGTCTGAGCAGAATGTACACTTTAAAATTAATCTCTGCACAGATCAGCAAGCACACGCACACTCCCATGTTGACAAGAGCAACATACTTCTTTAGGAGAAGCCAAACCTTCAAAGCCTGGCAGCTGGAGTTTCCAAGCTTGTCGTTCCGTTATTAACTCTGTAGGCCTCAGGGAAGGGGTAATGGATGAGATGATCCCTTGGGGTGCCTTCTAGACCTACTTCGTTTGGTTTCATGGTTCCTAACCAAGCAAGCAATAAGCAAAAATGTTTTCTGAAATGAGCAGAGGGAAGGGGATGTGTATTAATTATGCAAGATGCTTGATCCAGTTCAAAGCAATGTAGCTGGCACCAGCCAGAGTTCATCAAAGGGCGGGTGAAAGGAGCCACAAGGATGGTATTTGCTGGGGACCCCTGTGGCCCCCCACCAGTGCTGCTGGACGTATCTTGAGGATGAAAGCGTGAGACTGTAAAGAGCATGTTTGGAGGGGCAGTGATACCAAAATCACTCAAACCAAACTGGAAATACTGGGATTTGGATCACAATGGCAGAATCTTACCGGATTTGTTTGTTGCTGACTTGTATGTTGTGGTCCTTTAGAAAGCATGGGGCTGGAGGGTGAAGGCAAGCTCCTGCTCAAAGCAACACCAGCGCTGCATCCAGCCAGGTTTGCTCAGGCCTTTGTCCAGTCAGGTCATGAAAACTGATGAGGTCTGAGATCTGGCAGCCTCTCTGGGCCTCTCTTCCTTTGCTCGACTTCTCTCACAGAGAGCACAGTTCAACCACACAAGGAGGGGAGTCATAAAACACTGTCCCTGAGTCAGGCAGATCCTTCATCTGCTCTCAGGACCGGGGTTGCCAGAGGGAGGCATGCGGGTTTACTGAGACCTGTAGGGTGAGGCAGTAGCCTCATCTCTTTGCAGGTCTTTTGGTGCTCCAGTTGTCATCTTCACTCGCCCCTTCCCACTTGTGTTGAAAAGATTTTTCTTGCATCTTCAACGGTTTCGAATAAGATCTCCACTTCCTTTTGTGGGGAGGAGGAAGGGCACCTTTGTTTTAAATAAAATCTGTCCATGTCTTTTTGCAGTGCTTTGACTAGAGGGAAGCTACAACAAAGCATTTGTGTTTTCCTCCCCTTTACCTTCTTCCAACAAATCAAGTAAGCCCTCAGTTCACATTTTTTAAACGGAACCTGAATGATCTGTAGGCATTTTTGTTATACATTGCAGAATATCTGTAGGTTTACAAGCACAGGATGGATTTTTCCTTCTGTCTGAAAGAATTAGATGTCCTTCTCTGGTCAGATTTCTGGGAGTTTTAGACACTCATGCAAAAGATCCTGAGTAATTTAGGTGTCTGCTTTCCACTGGAAGGCACTGGGGCACAGGGTTCTTATGCTTTCAAAAATGTAACTTTCTTCAATGTGTTAAAAATCCCAGTTGGGTTAGCTGTAGTGATAAGGCATTAAGTTGAATTGTGCCTTTTTTAAGACAGGATAGTTTTTCTCTGTGTTCTGGCAGATTTACAGTCTAGAAAAACAAGTCATTATAAGATACATTTATAAGAATAAACAGAGTTGACAAATAATGCTGGCTTTTGAAACTAGGCTGAAAGAGTATTTTTTTCTAAGGAGGTGATGATAGGTTTCAAAGATGAGCCTGTGTCACCTAATGCCTACACCATAATTCCTCCCCCAATTAGCTGGTTGTAAGGCAGTGCCATCTTTCGCTTGTCACATTATAGGCTTTATTCAAATGAGACGCAAAGGGAAGAACAAGCTGATACTGCTGTCATTACCTGAAACAAAAAAGCCCAACCTGTCCAGCACAACCAAGCAGAATTCTATTATGTAAATCTACTTCCATATTTTGGGAACAAATGATAGGCAGGACATAAAATGGAAAAATAAATTATACTCACACAAGTAAAAGATCAGTCAGGCAACGTACTGAGATATCATTAGGGCTGATGAATCACTATTATCATTACAAAAATAACGCATAATGCTTCAAATCCAGCATCGTGGTTGACTTCTTTGCTGATGAATATTTATGCAGTTTCTTTTGTTTCTTTGTGTGTCTAACAGATGCCAAGCTAAGTTCAATAGACAAATTGCATCTCTGTGAACTGTCGCAGCCTTGTCCTTGTTTTTTCTAGCAAACTGAAGTTAAATAGCAAAATGGAATAAATAAGCAGAGGTCAAAACCTCCATCTCCCTACAAGATTCAATCAACCGATAAATAATCTTTGGAAGTACTCTGTTCAGATCAAAGGAGGAATGAAAGTTAGGTCTCCATTATTTGAAATGAACAGGTTGCTTATCTGTACTCTGAGGATCATAAATTATTTAACCAATGTGTATGTCATAATCAAATTAGTCACTTACTTCTTCTAAATTTCTCAGTGATCCTTGTGCCTGTGCTCATTACCTGCAGTGCAGGATGGGAAGATTATTATAGATGTATGAGTTTCATTAGCAAATAAGGCTTTTAACCAAATAAAAGATTACAAGAAGGAAAATAAAAATGGTTAGAGAATAGTGTTTGTGTGGGGCAAAAGTTGAAATCACTATCATTTACTACCTGTTTCAAGTGATAATAAATCAGTTAAATTAATTCAGTGTCTTAGCAAAATCTTGTTCCAAAGCAAACTTCTATCTTGGCATGATAGTTTTTATGGCAGGTGATTAATTTTGTGTGTGTGTGAAAGAGAGAGGGACCTCCAAATGTACATTCCTATTGATTTGCTTTGCAAGCTTTCTGTGGAAAGGAGAATCAATGGTGCCCTGTCACCCAAACAACTCTGAAGTAGAATTTATAGATTTGGAGAAATAGCTTAATTGCTAGAATGACGCTTGCAGCTAAGCCCAGTCACTTAAACTTGTGTAATGACTGTACGTTATGCAAGTATCAGGCAAAAAAATGTGTAACAATGTATGAAAGTAACTGGAAAATAATGAGTATTTCTGGACCTCTTGTGAGGTCTTATGCTGCATTTAAGTGATACTCAAATAGAGGTACAGTCCCTGTGGTTTCTGCCTCATTCTGCCTACAACAGCCTGGAGTCTCTTAACATCTTTTGAGATACGCAGGGCTTCCTTCCCACAACTAACTTTAGCTGTAAGAAGTCAGAGTTTCCCGTTTAAAAACCACACCAGGCAGTTAGATTAAGGACTTTCTCCTGCCTCAGTACTATCCATTTCTTCCTGTCTTCATGTGGAAGGCCTCCACTTGCACGTGGAGAACATGGGATTTGGTAGTGATTTGAATGGCTAAACGGGTGTGTGCCTTTTCAGAGGTGTTTAGCTTGCCATCACTTGACTAAATGATACATTTGTTAAGATCGGTTGCCTACTTTGATATGTAGAAACCTGCACAAAAGCTGATTCTCCCTTGTCACCTCAACTGTCCCACTGACTGGTTTTTCAATGTAGATGGTGTCCATCAATACAATTCCCACTAGTCATTGTGGTTAGTTATGGCCCACTCTCTTCCCGGAGGTCTTGTAGGCTCTTTGTTGCAAATTCGTCAGAAAGTGACCTTGCTGATATTCAGCGGTGACAAGACTGCAACCAAGCAATGACTGATTTTTTTTATTTTTTTTTGTAAAGTAACGCAACATGAAATGTGTCATCCAGATGACTAATCAATGCAAGGCATCATATACATCCTGTGCTGAGCTTCATTCCTCTTTCTGACAAGGCCATTTTGGATCAAGTGGAAGAACCTCTTGTTCAAATCAGACCAAGATTTGAAATGTTTATCCCGAGTTGGTGTTATATACTTTCCCGCAATCCTGTAGGAAAACACTGTAGCTGCTGTACATATTCTGGCAGCTTTGCCCAAGGAATTTTAATACTTTCGTAGAAATCAGCATCTGCCATACCCACCTATAGAGAAGGTACTGAATATTGCATTGAACACCTAGTGTCTTGCTGCTTGGCCAGTGCTGGGAGGTTTTCCAGAGATGCCTTTGCTGAGGGATACAACAATGTGTAACCCCACACCATTTGCTAGCGCTCCTGAAGAGAACATTAGGTCTGGACTTGGAAGACAATTTTTATGGAGAAATCTTCTTATGCACCTGCATGGTTCTGCCTTTGGCTGGTAGTTTTTTCAGGTGGCAATTTAAAGTCATTTGAATCCCTTGCTTGGTCAGTCTCTAATTGGATATAATGAAGCAATGCAAAACAGCTGTATGCAGTCTCTCTACCACTGCTTGATTATCTCTTGCCTCTCTGTGATAAGAACAGCATGACCTTTTCACACATGTGGGGCTCTCTATGCAGCTGCTAGTCCCACCCAACTCATCAGGCTTTACTGCTGTTTAGGCATTGTTACATTTTTGTTCGCTCGTCCTTAGATTTACACTGCACATTTGTCTCCTAAAGTACCACATGAATGTATTGGCTTTTTAATGCAAAAAAAATACAGGGTCTGTTGGTATGTATTACACATATATACCTTTTACTAAAAATCAGCTGTGCATTAAATGGATGGTGTTTCTATTTAAAACAGCAAGCACGGTCTGAACTGAGACATACTGTGACTAGGTTGCCTAGGCAACAAAATTCCTCAAATTGGAGGTATCTGTAACAGAACATGTTTAGATAGCTTTAATTTTGGGGCATGATTTCTAAAAATCTTAATTGACTCCTTTCAAATGTACTTTATCTAGTGGTAATACTATGTTTCAAGTATCAACTAGTATGGCTTCATCTACTGTATCTCTGCTACAAATTATAGCTATAAAGCATACAAAATAGAAGGCAAAGGTTAAAGAGTAACTTATTTCACAGTTTGGCAAGTGTTTAGATGGCTGAGCCTTGCTTCTTAGCTCTATTAATTACTGAACATTTGTTTGTGTATTTTTTCATATATACAAATCTTTTTAAAAGCATCAAAAAGTACCTTCTTCAATTCAGCTGCTACTGGGCTAACAGATACCAAAATTCTTTACCTTGTTTTTATTAGATTCTGTATTTTCTCTAATTGTTACTACAAGACTCTGCAGCACACTTACTGTCTCCGCATAATTCAGCACCATGCAAAATGGCTCTTTTCCATCCTGGAAATAGTGTTGAACCCATTATTGAGGTATCGTAGACAGTTTTGCCTTTGACACCGGATAGGACTTTTCCTCTTGGCAGAATGTGACTGCAGCTTCCCTTAATAACTCCTGCCCCTCACATGGATATAGAAGCAGGGTTGCAGCTTAACATGGCTTTGCAGCAAGGCTTGGGGGCTTGTTGTGGGGCAAGCTCCTGTTCTGGGGACTGTGGATGTTCGTGCAGCCACAACAGCATAGCTGTACCACTGCCAACACTGGAGTCTGCTTGTTCAGGGCTACCTCAGGCTTTGCTGTGACAGGTGGTGTTGCGGGATGTTGCTGTTGTGCCAGAATGAAGGTGGGGTTGTCTGTCCATCTACCCAAATGGATGCTGCAGCACTGTCTAGGGGATAACCATTTCCGAGACATCAGTTTCCCAAGAGTTCAGTGCCCACAGCTGGAGGGGAAACAGCAAAAGGCTTATCTCCCATTAGTCACCTCCGAAAGTTAATTGACCAGATAGTCAGAAATACTCAATATTATGTTTCTTCTGTTGTTTCTGTAGTGTCCTGGGTCTCTCTAAAACCAAGCTGGTCATGGCAGCACGGGGCATGCCCTGCAGACATTTGTGGCAACTGACAAATGGCTTTCAGAGGCAATTGTTTGTGTAAAGTTGTTCGTGCTCAGGGGATCCCTTGGGAAACTAGGTTTGCTGGCTTTCCAGAGGCTTTGAAAGGAATGAAAATTAATAGGAAGCGAGCATTCAGATCTCTTAGGAAGCAGTTTCAAAAGCACAGGCTTAATGTTTCTGTAGGCGTTTTTTCCAAAGCACTCGGGAGATCTGAGAGCACAAGGCCTCCTGCGAGGCAGCAGGACTGCACTCCTCAGTCCCGTGAGGTAGATTGTGGGCTGCCTACCCAAAGCTGGGGAGAAAGTAACTCTCCATGAGCAAGAAGTTGAGAATTTTTTCCCTTGTGTTTCCTTTCTGTCTGCTTAGATTAAACTGATCTGCACTTAAAGCAGACGTAGGTCTGAGAATCAATAGCACATAAGCAAGTGTTGCTGTCTGGATTTAGTTATTCCTTGGTCTCTGTCTGGAGCTGAGGTTAAAGGGAAGGATATAAGCTTTCATGAATCGTCAGACCTTTGGGGATAAAGAATTTGCCCTGAGGTCTGCTCTGAACAGCAAAAAACTTGTGCAGATAATAATATTCATCTTTTTTTTGCCTTTCCCTCCAAAACTGAATCTCTTGCCTCTCCCAAACTAATACTTATGTCACCAATGTTGACTGAAATTTCTCAGTGCTTTGTTTCCTGAACACTGTTTCCTGTGCATCGTTGCTTTTCAGCACTGTATTTTCCTTGGACATATGCGTAAATGGAACAAGTAGGGGGAAGCCGTATCCTAGAGTGATGATAACTACCTGAGCACAAGTCACACTGACTTGGTTTGTGTACATTGTAGACACTGAGGGTATTTCTGAATTGATCTTCAGTACAGAGTTCCCTTGCCCTCTCAGATAATATGTGTCCAGGAAGAGTGGTAATAAAAAAGAAATTGTTGAAGCTTGAGAATTTTTGTTTTACACTTCTGACAACATCAGAGGTTGTGGCCAAAATGGGAAAACCAAATTACAAAAACCTTACACTCTTCCACGTTTTTCCTTCGGGAAAAGTATTTTTTATACAACACACAGAAATAGTTGTGTGCACTTGTGTCTTCCCAAAATGGAAATGAGCTAGTTTGACAATGATTTCAGGAAATCTGGCAAAAATGACCTGTCAAACATTGCCAAAGTCCCAGTGCCAAATGCAGACAACAAAACATGGCTCATCCTCTTCTTGCTGAATACCCACGTGCTCTCCTAAGGGCAAGATCTTTCACTCTCACTCTTATTAGGTTTCCCTGAAAATTCATACAATGTTGTTTGTTATTCTCTGCTGATGGGTTTTGGCCTTTTAAGGGTCAGCCTTGCTGCATGATTGTGAAAGCACAACTGAACTTTGTGATTCTGTATTTTTATTCTTGATTGTCCATCAACTTTTTGCATCTGAAAATCTCTGTCACTTAGACAAGAAAAAGACACAAGATTCAGCTTAGAAGAAATGTCATGAAAGGAGTCTGTTAGTAGGATTTCTGAGTCACTTGAAGCAAGATGTTTTGTTCCTAAGCTTTCTTTTGCATGCACCTGTGGTCACTTACTGTGAGGAGTCCAGCTTAGATGGATGTGTGTCGCAGGTCCTGTCTTGTTATTACAGTAAACAGGACAGATGAAAAATGCATGACTAATTGCCGATGGGATAATAAATCTCCTAATCTTTTAACAGAACCTGTTAACACAGTTGTGATCCTGTGGGTTTAACCAGTTCTGCTTGGAAAAGGGTAGAGATACAGCAGCTGGTACCAGGACTGGAGAGGGAGCTGCTGAAGAGTGGTAACTAGAAGGTCCTGTTCTGCACTAGCTATTTTAAAATAAAATGAAATTCCTATGTAGCTTGCTTGGGGGGCACCAAGTGAAATGAGAGCTTCATCTCATGAAACTGGGTGCACAAGGAAATCAATGGAGTTCCTATTATGAATATATATAATAGCATAAAAACTACACAGAATAAAATGGTTATACTGGGATAGTTGAATAACTCTTTTGGGTAATTTGCTTCACCCAGTATCTAAAAGTCATCGTGTTGGGAAGAATATAACATATGTAATTTCCCCACATACTTTCTTGTGCAGATTCAGTGACTTGAAGATGATGATCCCGGTGTCAAGGTACTTCATGAATCCATATTGCGATCACTGGTATCATCTGCAAAGTCACCTGCAGAACGACTAGGAAATGATTTCCTATGTTAAATATTTAGCCTGTAGCAATTGCCTGGGGACCACTTCAGAAGCTTTATGGTCAACAATTGGTCAAGCTTGGCTGACTAGAGAGGTGTTTCTCCAACCTCCATATGTAGACAGTTCACCCAAGTTTGGTCTGCTCATCTGAACAGGAAGAATACTTTTGAAGCCGATTGAAATCAAGGGAAGTGTCTGTGGTTCAGTCCAGTAAATTATGGCAAATTTTCCTTGCGGGAACCCCATTCTGGACTGGGAAGCCTAACTTCAGGCAGCTAGATCTGGGAACATACGTAGTGTTCACCTGTTTGCTGAAGAGGCAAACTTGTTTCTCAAGTTTCAGGGATTTTCAATGTTTGCTCTGCATTTCTCTAAGCTGCCTTAATCTTCTGAGGGTTAATGTCACTTCATCCTGCTCTGCAGGATAGGGACAGTGCTTTACAACCTCTCGTGCCCCTGGTGGTATCTGTCCTTTTTCTTTGCAATCATTTTTGCTTTCCTTCCCCATTTCTATGACAACTTTAGACAATGTCCCCTCTATTATGCAGTTCAGCATAATTTTGGAAAAAAAAAAAGTTAATTTTTCAGTAGGGTCAGATGTCAGGCTTTTTAGAATGAGAACGACGATTTGGCTTGCAAGCTCATATTGGCAAAAGAAGGGGAAAAATCCTTTTCTTGTACAAAGAGTGCACAATACAGTCTGTGATTGTGGGTGAGATGTCTCTGCCTCATGTTGTCATTTACCCCAGCATGAAGTAAAGAAAGTAAAGGCAGGGTGACAACAGCAGAAGGGATTTGGTTACCTTTCTGGAGTACCTGCAACCTTTTAGGCAATTGCATGTACTTCTGTCATTGTGCTGCTTCATGTTTTTTTCCTCAGAAACAAAGCACTTTTGTTCTCATGGCACTGTGACAAAGGGGCAAGTTGTACTGAGGCTTTGCTTTTCATCTCTCTTTAATGAGAAGAATCCAGCACTGCCCAACCACTCTCTCTCCTTGCTTTGTAACAGCACTCAATCCTGCGCAGAAGAATGCAATAGGAAAACTCCACATGGCACATGCTATGCTTTTCAGTTCTTCAGCAACTACTCTGGCAGTCACTGCACTGGTATGAATGGCAATATTTTAGCTCATGTCTTGTAAAAGTGGCTGGCATGGTGGTTGGTCCTGTAAGGGGAAGTTCTGTAAGTACATGCCAAAAATGACAGCAGCAGAATCTTCTTCACCACCTTCAAAGAAGCCACAGGTGTCAGACATTCTTGTCTTAAATATTCACGGGTGTCTTGTGAAAGTCTGGCCCCAAGTAGTTTTGCCTCTCTAGAACTGAGATCATAGGATCACAGAATCATAGAATGGTTTGGGTTGGAAGGAACCTTAAGGATCATCTAGTTCCAACCCCCTGCCATGGGCAGGGACACCTTCCATCAGACCAGGTTGCCCAAAGCCCCATCCAACCTGGCCTTGAACACTTCCAGGGATAGGGCATCCACAGCTTCTCTGATCAACCTGTTCCAGTGCCTCACCACCCTCATAGTCAAGAATTTCTTCCTAATGTCTATTCTAAATCTACCCTCTTTTAGTTTAAAGCTGTTACCCCTTGTCCTATCACTACAATCCCCTGGAATGGGAGTTGAGGTCTGGATCTGGGACATTCCCAGCAGGAGATGGCTGCATGTGCCCCCACCTGCTCTGTGAGTTGTGGGAAGCAGAAAGGTTGCACTGGAGCAGTCATTTCCTTTGTACTTGTGTGCACCAGGATGATGGTATTTGGAGGGAGACAGAAATATGGCATGTGTTATTTTAAAGTGGTCCTTCCCTGTATTGCTCTGAGGAAAGCAGAGCAGCTGTCAGAAGCAATATCCTTATTTCGTACGTCTGTTCCATGTAAATACAGCACTGAAAACAAGGACCTGCCTGGGAATTAATCCCAGGGTAATTAAAAATACGTGGGCATGTTTTTGCTGGCACCTCTGCCTGAGCACTTAGCACAGCACTTGATCCCACCATAACTGATAGATATTTCCATTAATGCATGCACAAGCAATCCAGAGTTGCTGCTAGCAGATCAGACTGAGACTTTTCAGTGACACAAACCCGAAACAGAGAACAGAAGTCATGTCCAAATGCCAAAACCAAATGCTTGTGTGTGGTAATGCTGCTGAAGCACTCAGCGCAGGGAACGTCAGATGGCACAGAAGGGTCACACCACACAATGACACCAGGCTAGGACAGCTAGTCATTGCCTGGCTGGCTGTTTTATTCTCTCTGGGAAGTGTGGTGTATCACAGGCCTAGAAGCTGCAAGGATGGTGCTTGCTGTGGGTCTGGTCTGGGCAATAACATGCTATAGTCACACCCTGCCTGGCTTCAGAGGCTGACCTGCCTCCTTGAGTCCACAGTCCTCGGAGGGATTGCTCCCTGCCTAGCTACATCAGTCATGCTTCCCACCCAAGAGTCCATGGGAAGGGAAGTTTAGAATAGAGGCATGATTACCTGTTTCAGAGAGATTCGTTTTCATTTCTATTTTGTGTGAAACTTTTCATGTTTTTGTTTAAAAAAAAATAAAACAAACAAAAAGAAAACTAAAAACCTTGTTTCCTCTCCCCTTTTGACATTATAAGCATATTCCACTGTGTCTAGCGGAAGCTTGCATTTTAAAAACCCATTGCTTTGAAATTAACTTTATATTCAAATACCATCCCTTCTTCACTCAGTAACTGTTGTATTTCTGAAAATTAAAGAGAACTCAAGGGTGTTGGCACATGCATTTCCCCAAAATGGTCCCATGGTGCAGATTTTGAAGCATTTATGAGCTGTTTTGATAATCGCTCTGCTGAGCTACTTTGTAACTCTGGGTTGCAAAATACTTCCCTGAATCTGGCCCAAGTTACTTCAAAAATGGAATTTAGGCACTTAAATCATTAGGAGAAATAATTCCTACCAGTAACATAAGCCCTTTTGAGAATACGACTCCATAGCTTTGGCAGAAAGTCCATAGACCCTGTATGTCAGACAAGAAAGCAGGTTTTGCTAACAGGAAAATCCCCTTGACATTGAGAATTAAACAGCTGTGACACTCTACAAGTCATACATTTTTTCCAGCAACCTGTCATCAAAGCTGAACATCTTGTTCAGGTCTCACAAACCAGAAAACAGTTGCCTATGCAAACCTGAAGCTACACAGGCATCCCTCTAGAAAGAGGGAAGTGTGACAAATTTCTTCTATGTCATGTCTCATACAACAAAATCATTAAAGAGTTTTAAAGTGGTGCACAAAACCAGAAACAAAAATAATTGGTATAGATAACTCAGATCAACTATCTACACAGTAAACAGGTGATGCCTTTGTAAATACACATAGATTAGTTAGATCCTGACTTGGGTTCTTCAAAAAGTTTATTCAAAAGGTGTGGTTGTTTGGTTGGTGTTTGTAAGGGAAGGGTAAATCATACAGTCAGGCAACTGCAAATGTGGTGCTTTTGTGGTGCACCCTATGCATAGAAATAGTTCCACATAGGAATAATTTAGATGTTAATTTTACCTAAACCTGCATGCCTAACGTCACAGGACAGATAGGTAATACAACCTGCAAGGAGACAAATGTTTCTCAGGTAGAGGTAGCCCACTGCTTGGTTAGATACAGAATATGGGCACCATTTTTATCATCTGCCTGCAGTATGCCTCAGGCATTAGTTGGGAGATCTCACCACATCACTGACTACAAAGGAAACATTTACATTAAGTATTATGATAATATCCTTTACCAGCGCTTCCCCATCTTTATTTTTCCCTGTGTGGCACATGATGGATGCATCTTCTGAGATTCGTTTTCCAGTAGCTCAGAATCTTCTTTAACTTTCCTATTTTTACTTGGATTAAAAAAAAAAAAAAAAAAAAGCTGATTGATATTTCTCTTGTATTTCTACGCACTTGGCTTGGGTTCTACCCTTCCACCTCCCTCCTTGTCTTTTCTCACTTAGTGGTGAGTGGATGACATACGTACACATAATATATAGCATACCCTTACTGATGAAGGTATGATTTGATTTTCAAGCATCAATATTTACAGTAGACTCTTTTCCCTGATCTATAGACAAACTGCTCCCGTTATTGAGTCTCTGAGACTGTCAGCTCCACAGTGCAGGCATGGAATAGCCTAATTTTGAGTCCTTGAAGTACTGAGTTTGTCAGTGTTGTCAGCGTATAACAAAAATCAAGGTATATGAGTGTTAAAATGGAGTTAAGCAGATTTTTATGAAACCCAGGAGGGTGAACCAAATTGATCCCATTCCCAAAACTTTCTGCTATCCTGAGATTCCTGAAATGCAGTGCCCACAAAATAAGTGCAGGAACCACTCACTTCATCTTGATTATAATGATCTTAACTGTTACTTGCCTATGGAAAACTGAAACCTGTGCAAAACTTGATGTGCTTGTTTATCCCACTGGACTAATATTTGGTATAACTGAAACACACTTAAATTGAGTGTTTCAAAGTCTTATCTGTTCATCGGTCATATTATTGACTCAAAGCTTTTTCTGTTACAGATTTTGCTGATTTTATTTCAGGTAGGTATGTAGTATGGATGAGGCCCTGGGCAACTGATCTAGTGGGTGGCATCCCTGCCCACGGCAGGGGGGTTGGAACCAGATGATCTTTAAAGTTCTTTCCAATCCAAGCCATTCTATGATTCTATTCATATCACTTAATTTCCTGTAATTTGCTTGTTCCTTGTACATAATATAAGATTTTTAATAATACTAAGTGTAATGCAAGCTAAAGCTTAGAAGTTCATTTTCTGTTGTGCAAACTGATGCTTTATGAATTTTAAAAAAAAAAAAAAGACAGGGTTACAGATCTCTGCATTTGTACAGTTTCTTTAACAAAATAATACTGGGAAATGACATTTCCATAGCATTGACACAGGATGATATATGGCTGCATTAATCTGACTTAGTGCACATGCATGTTTTGATCAGTTTTGTTTAATTTACTTTGATCAAATCAGAGAGCCATCATAGGGAGGGCAATTCAGAGTAAGCCCCTTCTGGTGCTGTCCTGATGAAGTCTGCAGTTTTCTGATTTAGGTATTCTGAATGCAAGTTTGTTACACAAATAATGCAAGTATTATATTCTCAATCATAAAATTCTACACTTTTCACCTACTGTTATAAAGAGCATTACTTTCTACAGAGACTACAAGTTGGCAGCAGTCTCCTCTTCTCCTCCTGGTTTGGAGACTGACTGACATGGTGTGTGCAGGCAGGGACAGGAGGCGGCAGCCAAGTCCTAAGGGGGTCGTTCCCACCAGCCCCAGAAATTGTACGGAGACACCATTTCTGTCCTCCTCTCTACTGGAGGGTTGTGTGTTGTTACAAACGACAGTACCAGTAACTCTAGGTAGTTCGGGGCTGACTGCAGGCATACAGATCAGTATTTAACTGGAGGGAAGGTGCTGGAAGCTGGTTGGTCCTCCCAAGGTTTAAGGATGTGTTCTTGGCTTGGCAGCTGGTTTGACTCCACAACTCCTTAGGGGAAATTTTTTTATCTGCACCTATAATTGCATGGTCTCTGTTTATTGCTGAGACAGTGTTGTAGCAACATGAGGTGTGCACCAAAGCTAACTCTGCTGCGAGCCAGGTCTTCACTTACATGGTACATGGGGTGACTCTTCTCATTTGTTTGGCTAGCTGATTTTTTGTGATTGCATTTCCATTGTGGCAAGCACCTCACAGCAGAACAGCATTCCAACCTTGGAAGATTTCCCTAGTAGATTTGCTCCAGCTTTTAGGTTTAGGGCCACCTCTTCACTTCTGCCCCATCTTCTGCTGTTCAGAGGAGGTCTTTTACTTCAAAATCTCCAGGTAAAGGCTTGTGGATGATACTTTTTGCCATCTTTGCCAGTAGCATTACAGTAACAGAAAGAGGTTCCGTTTTTCTTTCTCATGAACCTCTTGAAAGAAAGACACTGGTACTGTTTTTCCTGGATTGCCCTTGATGCTCCAGTCAGCTGAGGTTTGCGGTAGATGTGCACCTGGGCTAAGCATTCTCTACATCCCTCTTGACTGCCAAAATCTATATTATGTGGCTTTTTCAGTCTAATTGAAGAGCTCTCAGTGAAACTAAAGCTGCAGTTAGCTGCTTGGACTGCAATTTGCCACTTTTTACCATCCTCTTGTCTCGCTGCTACTTATTATGGTATTTTGGTGGGGCACAGTTTTGCAGAGGTATTTACCTCCTTTAGCAGCACCAGAGTCACTGAGGCAGCCCATCTCTGTGAAAAGGGAATTAATCACATACCAACTAATGACAAAAGCTACCTGCTGCTTTTGCACACACAGACTGCATTTAGTAGACTAACAACTCAATGAAATACAAAGCAGGCAGGAAAAGATGTTCAGGTTTTCTATGTTTTGAAGAACAACATCTGTAACTTTGTTATGGCAGGATAGCTACTGGTATAGTCTAGTAGCAATAAACATATGAAATGAGGCTCTGAGTATCTGCTTGGGTTTTTCTTTGGAGGTGTTATTTTAGGTAGTAAAAATAAGTAAAGAAATCTTGCTGGGGTTGGTTTGGCCCACAAAAAGCTCTTAAGAAGACAAGATGATGGATGTGTTTTGACAGAATGTGTGGCTTTCAGTTCAGAGTTGAAATACTGATCCTAAAAATGTTTGCATGAAGGCAATGTCTGGCTGCCCATAGCCCAGGTGACAGGAGGACTCAGAAGTCCAGTTGGAGAATATTATCTGGGGCAATTCACCTAAAAATGTTATTTTTTCTCCCCCATAAAGTTCTCCCTGAACACAGGTGCTATTTTTCTCAGGTCCTTAAAGCAAAGTATGTGAGAAGCTTACCATAAACTTCTCACAGGTTGTGCCAATGTCCACCACTCCATCTGCTTAGCCTTCCTAGGAAGCTGATGCTCATCTTTGAGCTTCTGTGGGTGGTTTTTTGTTTTTTTTTTTTTTTCCAAGATAAAATCTTGGCACAGTAGCACTCAATGGGCTACCATACAAAAATGGAATTCAAAAATGTTGGCAATTGCTCTAATAACCAAGAGACTGTTTTGAAATACTCTTCATGCTTCTTTCTTTCAGAAGAACTTGAGAAACATTTTTATATGGAAAATGTTTAGGAGATTTTCCTGTCCCTGGTAATTTGAAGATTGTCCTTTGTACATACATCCTAATCCTGCTATGCAGAAAGCTGGAGGGAGCTCCTGAGTAAGCAGTCTGTAGAAATTTTCATCCTTAGTGCCTTTACTCTATCCTGTTGGACTCGATGATCCTTGTGGGTCCCTTCCAACTTGGGATATTGTTGGGATATTTGTTTCCATTTTCTTCTAGTTCATCTGTGCTCTACAAGAAAGCTCCTTCGGACCCGGACAGCTCTGCTTCAGTTCACAATCAAGTACTACCTGCAAATCCTGGAAGTCTGGCCACGGCATGAGGAGGCTTGATGTGATTTATGTGGGACTTCTGGTCAGGTTCACCAGGTCTTCACATTTGAATTTTGGAGCTGTTGGGGACTCAGTGCCCCAAATGCAGAAAATTCACTCTTGCCGTGCTGTAAGGGGACAGTTTTGATTCAAGAACATTTTCTAGCCTATGCTGACTGTACTCAGGTTCCTCCAACTGTAGCATTCTGCCTTTAGATTTCATACCAATCAGGGGGACATACACACAAAACAGAACTGAATACATGCTGTTAGAAATCTTTGTAAATTGAAAACCAGGTACTCAGGCTTCTGAAAGGCACCCTGGTTTCATCAGGCTCTGGTCAATCTCCCTGTCAGTCTCTCTCACCTGCAATGCTAATAGTGCTGACTGGAGGGAGCATGCTTGATCAGCACAGAAGTTTCAGCACTAATTGGCTGTTAAGCTTTCTGCAGGTGCATTACTGGGAAGTACTTACTGGCTACCTAAATGACTGTTAGCTGCTAGTGTATCTTCCAAGCTCTATTTGCTCCCTAGCATGAAGGTCTAAACTCTATACCAGCCAAGAGCTGGAAGAAAGGACAATGCATACATTACAGACAATTATTTTCTATGCTAGCAGGCAGGCATGCAGGCTTCATGATCTGCTGATACAAGGTTATGGGTCTCCAAGAGGAAGACACAGGTCAAAGCCCTGCGCAGCTCTCCAGCCCTTCACTCCCCAGCAGGCATTGCCATAGCACAGCGTACTGGCCCTGGACACAGCTCTGACAGCAGGCAGCACTGCAGCCCACTCACTAACCTGCTCTTGCCCTCTGCTAGGATGAAACCTTGCGCCATACATGCCCAGTTGCCCGTGTGCTGTAACACGGGCATCGACGTGCACTTAGCACTATAACAGATGTTAATGATACTTTATAGTGGATCACAAGGCCAAATGCAACAGTCCCAGGGCTGAGGGGGCCTGAGCAAGTTGTATATTAGGAGGCTACCGTGTCTCATAACTGGCAGGCTGTAGAGATGCATTTTGGCATGGTGGATAACCTGAAATGTGGTTATGTGCTAGTAATGCAATTTGTTCAGAAATCACAGAGCAACTTGCTAGAAGCAATTTTTATCCATGAGTGCACAGTGCTGGCTGCTCTCCTTGTGTCCATGAACCCCCCACCAGTTCAGACTCAGTCACTGGTGGATTTTTTTCTATTACAGGTACAGTGTGAGCAGCAATTTCAAAGTGTGGTCTTACTGCTAAGGTTACATACTACATGTTTTACAGATATTGTTCAAAGGACTTCAGTAGGAAAATAGCTAGCCTTCAAAAAGGCCAAGATGTATGAGGAGTTGCTGAAGTCACTTACTTTGTTCAGCCTAGAGGAGACTGAGGGGAGACCCCATCACGGCCTACAGCTTCCTCACGAGGGGAAGCAGAGGGGCAGGCACTGATCTCTTCTCTCTGGTGAACAGCAACAGGACTCGAGGGAACGGCATGGAGCTGCAACAGGGGAGGTTCCAGCTGGATGTTAAGAAAAGGTTCTTCACTGAGAGGGTGGCTGGGCACTGAGACAGGCTCTCCAGGGATGTGGTCATGGCACTGATCCTGTTGCAAGAAGAGTTTGGCCAACGCTCTCAGACATAGGGTCTGATTTTGGGGTGGTCCTGGAGCCAGGACCTGGAGCCAGGAGTTGGACTCGATGATCCTTGTGGGTCCCTTCTAACTCAGGATATTCTATGATTCATATTTTTACAACTACTTTGTTAATCATTTAATAAGAAACCTTTCCATGGCTTTCCAAGCTGGCACATACCTACATACTACAGACACAATGTTTTGACTTCTCTAATCAAGGAAGCTCTGTTATCTACCAAGTAGTACTTTTTGCTTTTTTTAAACCTACTTTTTACCTCTTCAAGGACCATTAAATTCTGTAATAGTTTTCTGAGAGACATGAAAGTATAGTTCTCAGTTGTAGAGATAGCTTAATGATAACAAATTATACTTTGCCAGATTGCGTGTGGGAAACATTTGGACTTAATTGAATCACTTGTTTCTTCCAACTGAAGTATCATTTGCAAATACACATAATTATATCTATACATACTTATATACACACTTCACAATTTGTACATAAATATATTCATAATCAGGTCATTCTGATCACATTAAGCAGTAGGAGGGAAACAGGGTTTCTCTTGCTTGGACTCAAGAGACACCTTTGAATTTGTGCCACTTGGGTTCCTTATTTTCTTCTTTCCTATAATTTTGGTCATGGCCATGAGTTAAGTATTGCATCTTTTTCTTCTCGTATGCATATGTGATAAGAGAAAATAATTAAAGCAAAGTTAGGCAGCAAGTAGTTATCAGTATCTATGGGGTAGAATGAACTGCTTGCTGTTCTGTAATATTTGTGAAAGATTTAAAAATTAACATAAAACTAGTGTTAGTGATTGTCTTAATTAGAACATCTTCTTCCATAGGAGTCTGATGCTAGAAGCCTAGTCAGATTTTTTTTTTAATTTAATTTATTGGCTATTATTCTTAAAGAGCTGTTCACCAAATTGTTAGTATGTTATTTCTCAATACTATCTCTTGCCTACAAGAAAGAGAGAAAGTTTACAGCTTAAAGTTGCAGCTGTTATGTTTAGGCATAGATTTTACCATCTTTTTTCCTTTACAGGAAAGGTTTCAACATATGACTTACAATCGCGCACCATAGAGTCAACTTCAGGAAGCATGGAATGTAGCAGTTAAGCCTCAGTTATTATGATTATCCTCTACTAATCTATGCCATCTTTCTTCAATGTTACTTCTACTCTGAAGAATTAACATTTTACTATTCATTATTCTTCCCCTTGAGATTTCTCCTACACTTAGACATACTTGCTTGAAAGAACATGACTGAAATCAGCAATTCCATTACTAGGTTCAGCTGCATCTTTAAGCTCTTCTCCTTTAGAAGGATCACCCTGTACAACAAACCGGGAAGCCCTACCAAGCCCATTAAGGTCTTTGATTCTGTAGCATTTTCCTGGCAGTTGGTAGAGACAGAATCACTTTTTAAGACCATCTACTCCTGAAGTAAAAACTGTTTGTTAGTATCTTCATTTACTTCATAATTCGGGTGATCCTCTCCTTTTGTTTTCTAGCAGGTTTTTTCAACTGAAGATACTATTTGTTTCTTGAACTTACAGGCTTTTCCTGCTTTTTGACTGTCCTTTCTGGGCCATTATCTGGTTCTTATTTTTGTGATTAGCCTCTGCAGCAGGCCAGCATTATTCATCAGTGTTTTCACAGCATCTTTGATGTATTCTACTCATATATTCAGCTTCTCCACCTCTTAGTTATCCCTTTAAAAAATGTTGTAGCACTTCATGCTGTATTTAAGAGTAGTGATTTGAATGGCATTCTTTATAGCCTGCACCTCCCTAAAGTTTCTACATTATGTTGATAAGTGCACTACTATCCTACAGCACCTAAGTCTTAGTTTATTTAAACTTTTTTGTTTGTTAAACTTGAAACTGCAAACTAAAAAACTGAGGAGTAACACATTAGCTCACAAGTTTACTGCCATTCCTTCCTTTACTAATTAGCCATCTTACTATTTTCAAGGTACTGGGAAGTCACATTGATAAGTGTATACATATAAACATAAAAAATATATCTAAAAATCAAACACACCACTCATTCCTGCAAATTTGGTTGTTGTTTTTGTTTGTTTGTTTTGCAGGGGGGGAGGAGGGATTGTTGATTTTACTGTTCATTCACAGTTTTCTGCTGTCAGCTCCCCAAGGTCAGAGCTACAGCTCTTGTTCACCCCAGACCACAGCAATTGTTGTTACACATAGTTTTATGGATGCCTTAGCAGAAGCAACCTGCTGTGGTGAGCTATTTCTTATAGCTGTTTTAGTTATATGAAGGAAAGGCAAACAATGCTGCTCACAAGAAGCCAGTTGTGTCCCCAGAACAATACACAAGCTTCTGTGGTGAGGGTTAGGGCAGGGACCACCCCAGGGTAGGGCCACAGCTGCCAACATCCTTGCACACCAGCGCCTGTGCCTGGGACACCACCACATCCTTTTGGCCATCATTGTGACTAACTTCACCATGGTTCTACCACCCAGCCTGGTTGCCAGGTGGGTGCCAGCCCGGTCCTGATGATGGTGGCCTCTGGGCGAAGTGGTGCAGAGTTTGTCTTCTTGTTTCTCACTACATGGTCTAGTAATTATGTTTTTATTTTAATAAATCAAGTTTTCCCTGGGTCTAGTCTGTTTTGCCTGTGATGGAAACTGCCCATCTGGAACAAGGCACCAGGCCGCAGCACCACTGCTGGCAGGAGCATGAGCAGGGCCCACAGCCACGCCAGAGCAGCACTTGGGCCCAAATCTCCAGCTCTCTTCCTTGCTGAAAGCCACCTCACCACCTCCCACCAATGCTGACCCCAGAGGATCTGAGGGAGTCCTGACCACGCGGGCATGGAAGGAGGCGTCTTCCCAGCCCCATGGAATGGCGAAACCCTGACCTGCTTTTGCCCCATTATCTCACTAGACTCAGTCCAACCACACACCCCTGTACGGGTGGTGACTCTGGGCTGAGCCAGCAGTAGTGAGGTGGCACCAGGCATCACTGCTGGCAGGAGGGAGAACCACAGACGCCCATGGGCATGATAGAGCAGTGCCCAGGGCCTGATTCCCTCACAAAACTCCTCTGCTCCCTCACCCAAGGCCACCCCACCTCCTGCCCGATGCTGAGTGGAAAGGGCTGCACTGCAGGCTCCTGCCACCTGCATGGGGGTAGGAGTGCGGCTCCAGCTCACTGTAGTACCAGAGGGGCTCTTGACACAGTTGTAAATCAGTCCCTGTCATCACTTGAATATAAGTATCATAGTTTAATATTAAGTGCATGTTGAGTAATCAATTTACAAATATTTAATAATGAATTATTAGTTTCCAAGTATTGACATTTAATAATTAGTTAGTAAATACAGCAGGTATTGTATAAATGTAATGTGAAATTGAAGATGCTGTTTGGTTGTGTTTCCTTGATGAAAAGTGCCTTTCTCCCCAGAAGCAGCTGATGTGGTGTCTGTTTCTGAGCCCAAACACACAGCAATCAGTCTCCCTTTTCAAGTCTGCACATCAGCCCAATAAGACTGGTTTCAAGCTGAAAGATGCAGGATTTAGTCTCCATTTCTGAGCCCTAAAGCCAGCCAAATGAGTCTGGTTGTAAGCCCCAGGACTGCAGGACTTCAGTCCCTAGTTTGCATCCCAGAACAGCCATTAAGTCAGATGCCAGGCACCAAACTGCAGGACTTCATCTCCATTTCCAACACCTGAAAACACAGAATGTGGCCCTGTCTCCAGGCCTTGAAAACTCCGGACTCAGTCTTGCTGCTTCTCCGTGAGCCCAACACTGGCCCCAGGTGCCCGGTCTGGAGCCCCCATACCTCTTAGCTCATATTTTAAGAGCAGGAATTGCTATATCGTGGCCAAGTCTTCAGCTGAGGGTGCCTGGAAGTGACCAGTCAGCACTCCCCACCCATTCCCCAATGGGCCTGCCCCAGTACAGTGGTCCTGGGGAGGCAGCGTGCTCCCCTACATGATCTGCTGCTCCTGGGGGTACCAAACAGCCCAGCTTGACCCTTGACAAGGGAACTCAGACACAGCCTGCCAGAGGACATATGCAGAGAACGCATGCAGGCGGTCACCTTCCTGCTCTCTGGAAGTCACCACATGGGAAGCACCTGGAGACCCTCAAGTTCAGAAACATTTCAAGAGGTGTCAAAACAAACATCCGAGAAATGCTAATAAAGAAATACAGCCAGACAGACAAAACCAAAACAAACCCAAACAGAGCTAGAGGTAAAAACAAATCTCCCTCTCAAGACACAGCTGAATAAACATCAGTTTGGCCCTACAGAAATGACCAGGTTTCAGGGTCATGGGCTGCACGAGTTCTCCCAGCCCTGGTTAGGTACTCACCTCCCTCATTTTGATGGCTGCTTAGCCTGGCGGGCATAACATGAGCTTTATTCGCTGCCTCTCCAGTCACTTTATCTAGTTGGGGTCAGTCAAGAGAGAGGAAGGCCACTCATCAGCAGAGGATACTTGAGACGGCATGAAGGTAGCCAGTGACAGCAGCAACATAATGCCTTCCTATCTGGGAACTGAAGTTTATCTGAGAAAAAACAAACAAACAAACAAACAAACAAAAAACAGAGTAAAAACACCATAATGAAGTGTTTCCAAGTCTAGGGCAGTTCCCTCAGGGCTGTGTTTTGTGGCAGCAGCTCTGGGTCAGACACTGAAGATGTCAGAGCTGGTGTGAGAGTGCAGAAGTATGTTGAGAACCACAATTTGACTGGAGAATGCAAGGCTGAGTACAAAGGACTTGCACAAAACAAACAAACAAACAAACAAACAAAAGTACCATGGAGAAAAATAAAAGGAGGCTGAGGAGGAGCTCCCTGGCTTCACTTTAAAGTCTCTTTTTGTATGTCCAGGTTTGTGCATGTGATGTGAGTGTGGACAAATGAAGGACACACACACGTCATGCTGTCTGCTGCTTTCAATGTGCCTGAAAGACAACAGCTCAAAGCCTTCTGCTGCTTTTAGCTGGAACAAGTGCTATGAGAGATGGGGAACCCTGTTTGTGGAAACCAAATCTCTGGCTCCAGACATGGATAAAGGAGAATGGGGAGCAAAGGCCGGGGCTCTCCCAAAGTCCACATGGTGGGATGCCACCAGCCCGGCTCTGTGGCTGATACGTCCCGGGCTGGACAGAGCCCTCCTTCCCCTGGAGCTGTTTTGGGGGCTGCGGGGCTTCAGCAGCCGCAGACCTCTGCTCCCAGCTGCTGTGTCCCCAATTCCCGCACCGGGCACCAGCGTCTCTGGGAGGGAGCAAACCTCCCCACAAATTCCTCAGTGCGGACAGACGCTGCTCACCAAAGAAGGGGCAGGATGTCTGGATGCAAAAGTCACAGCTCACAAATTTTAGGGGGCAGGGGGTGTTATTTTGTTACTGCTTTGTTACTTTGTACACTGACTAGAAAGGGAGATATACAAAACCCTTCAAATCGAGATTAGGACCTTCAACTCTCATCCCTCCTCCCTAACTAGGCATTGAACTAATTTGCTTTCTTGTCTTTGGCAGGAGATCTCCGCCCTGGCTGACGACAGGTAGGGGAGGAGAAGATACTTTAGGAGCTGGCTGCCTCTCCAGGAGCGACGCAAGGAGTGTGGGGGAAGACACCCCAAAATGTCTGGGATTTTTTCCAAGCTAATTGTCAGATTTCCCTCTGTTTCTCCCAGAGAGACTTCCTACTCTCAGACAGCAATGGGGAACAGCCCTGCAGGATCTGGTGGTGCTAATAGGTCCTAATTGCCCTGAGCAGCCTCACCTGGCTTGTCCACCCACCACCACCACGGCCTCCATTTAAGCTCCACCTGAAAAGTTCTTCTTTTCTCTCCTAGGCTGTAGGTGGGTCATTGTGTAGCTCTGATCCTTGCTAAACTTGGTATGCTTTCCTTGGTGTCTCAGTTTCATCACCTTATATTTGCTTTTTGTGTGTTGGGTCTTTGGCTGAGGTGGGCTAGTCTGTGAGGTTGATGGTTGTGGGGTACTTTTGTTGTTGTTGTTGGTTTCCCCCCATTGTGGGACTGTCTGATTCTGGCCTGGAGTTCTAGGTCAAACTGCAAGTGGTGTAGGAGACTGCTATCTGGTTGCAGCTGTGCATGGTTCTGTGATGCTTCCTGCATCCCAGATCTGAGGGATTGAGGCCTGTGGGAAGTGGGGCTTGTAGTTAAAAGCAGTTCATCTCTCTGCCTTCCTAATAGTTGTTAAGCGCTTAATGGCAATAATAACTTAGCTCCTGAAAATGGCTCAAGATGTTATCTGAGTATGGAGTAGAGTGATGTTTGGACTGTAGCCCCAGTACCTTATTTACTAGCTTTGAGTTGTCTTTTGGGGACCACAATGAGTGGAGTGCTGTTGCAGGCAACAGGCATCTCTGCACAGAAAGGTGATGCCATCCTCACATAAGTTAGCACAGGATTACATGTGTTGGAGGTCACATAGATCTACAGGGCAGGCCCTTCTGGAAGGTTCTGGTAATGGAGAGGGATGTCAGGGAGTGAAAGGTGCCTGTGGTGAGACAGATTTGCCTTTCTTGAGGTCTTACAGTACTGGCTCAACTTCTTCAAGGAGCAGGAGAAGACCTTGCAGGCCTGTGCTCAGCTGTTGGATGCTTCTGAGGAGCAATTCAAGAACGTGTGAGTACAGGTTGCTTGCATGCCTTGTACACCTTCCTGACCAGCTCATCCTCTACCCTGTGCTGGGTCTCCTGGGGTTACAGGGTGGTACCTTTCTCTGCCCTGATGCCCAGCCACAGCTCAGGAATCAGCACCTCTGGGAGCCGGTAAATGGGAGCTGGGGCTGCCTGTGACCTTTCTCCTGTCTCTTGCACTCCCAGGGAGAAATTGCCTATGAGCAATTCAGCTCCCTTGGTGGGGCTACTGGGGCCTCTCACCAATGGCTTGCTGGCCACATCCTGAAAGTGGGCAGGGGCCTGACTCTGCTGCCTTGAATGCAAGGTGAGGAGAGCAGGTGCTTCCCAGACCTGGCCAGCTTGATCTTCCATGCCTGATGGCACCAGGGTCATGTAGGGCTGGACCATGCCCCCCTGGGAAGGAAGGGGGAATAGGCAAGATGCTTTGCTGGTTTCTTACATCTACCCTGTTAATCCTCTGTTTTTCTGGCCATCCTGGGAGAAGTCGCTGAGTTCTCCCTCCCTAGGGCACTCCTCTGTGGTGGCAGGCAGCCAGTGGCTGAGGGTACCAGCAGACCCTGAATGCCCTGGTACCTGCCTGGGCTCCTCTGGGGTAGGGAAATGGGTGCAGACAGTGACAGGGCTTGCCAAGGGCTCTGTGACAAGTCACCATGGGCTGCCTCAGCTTTGAGAGCCTCAGTTTGTCCTAGCCTGTAATAGGCTGTAAAGACTCTTTCCTCACACTGATTTCAATTCATGAAACTGGCTGCTGCTGAATTTCATGATAGATTAAACCTGCAAGCTTGAATTTCCAGTATTAACATACT
The DNA here is from genome assembly GCA_013399115.1 of Anseranas semipalmata. NCBI lineage: Eukaryota > Metazoa > Chordata > Aves > Anseriformes > Anseranatidae > Anseranas > Anseranas semipalmata. Next base: position 286,091 of record VXAA01006465.1, read on the forward strand.
TGTTTTCACATCTTGTCTTTGAAAGTCCTGTATAACCATCCATGCAGTTTTCTGTGCAATTGGGGTGCTCTACATCTCCATGTGCTGTCTGGGCAGCCCTGATCTTCATGAACTCCCTTGGTGCTGTTGTCAGAATACAAGATTTGCAGATGAGAAAACATAAGGGGAAGAGCTTCCAAATCCATCAGTAGCACAAAATATAAAACCACTATATGCAGTGGAAATGGGTTGTGCTCTCTGTGAGCTCCAAACTGCTAAACCTTTGTGTTCCTGAAAAGCTGGAAGAGAACTTATATTGCTTTTCCTGCTTCTGATTTTTTTTTTTCCTCCTGACTGTTTGTAAAGACTTCTCCCCACCAAATACAGGCTGCAGATCTCATGACCACTATCCTGCAAAACTTGCTGTGTGCCAGACCCACAGGTGTATGAGGACTGGATGATTACCTTTCTGGTGGAATGCAGCAGTAAAGTACTGTAAGAGGTAAGAGGCACTTTTTTCCTTTGATGCTGGATTTGTTTTGTTTTTATTCCTTGCTGACAAAAAAAAAAAGCTGCTACTGATATGGGGCAACCTGGACGCTGGTGCACACTGGTTGTGGTGGCAAGGTGCTTGTATGGCTTAAAAAAAAAAAAGGGGTGGTGGGGAGATGCGGTCAACTTGCTTTAGTGAAACTGTGGCTCACAAGTTGGTGGAAATTAGCTCTAAGGTGACAATTAGTGTGTGGGACTTCAGTCCTTCAGCTGGAGAAGGGGTTTTATGAGCATGCAGTGCTCACTTTTCAGTAGCCTTTTGCTGGCACTGTTTTCTTGGTGTCTCCCCTGTCTGGGGAGAAGGTAAATGCTTCTTGGAAGAAGTCCTCTTACTGAGACTGTGGAATAGCATGGCTACTGAAATGTCAGAGCAGTAAAACTTTCAAAGACAACCTGTCTGCAGACCAGAAGCTGTATCAGCTATTTTGCAATTAAGATAGGACATGGGTTTTAGATGACATAAGCACAGAGCTTTTGACAATAGCAAAGCTTACATTGGATTCTTAAGATAAAATCACTTCAACTTTCAAATGGCTGTTGTAACTTTCACCAGGGAATTTAATATCTAGCAAAGGCTCTGCAAAACCTTTAAGGTGACCTGTAATGAAAAACAAAATTGCAGTTCTATTGTTGAAATTAACTTGATTGGTTAGGAGGTCTATTTCTTGCTTGGCCTTAACCTCCAGCCCTTTTGTCCTTAAACAAAACCTGAATGACAGTCCTCCTTCCAAGAGAAGAAATCTTTCTGCCTTTAAGACTTAAAGATGCAAGGATCATTAAAGTACGTACTTTGGAGGTTGTGCTTAAAATGAGTTGTGTTTTCAGAGCTTTGAAATGGGTTGGGAAGTACTGTAGCTTGTTGTTTGCTGGCAGTGAGCCTCATGCACTTTAGTTTGCAATACTTGGATTTAGTGTATTTTTTTTTGGGGGGGGGAGCAGATCTGTAACTGGAAGGGAATATGGTTGGAAGAATCAACTGCTGTGCGTGTCAGTCTGGCAGTACAGTCCATACAGGAAGCCTTGCTTTAAGTCAGCTGAGCCTTCTTATATGCACTGCTGAGAGCTGCTGTGCTGTGCTTAGCTTGGGTAGGCAGTGGTCAGATTGAGAGTGATAAATGAATTCTGCAAGGTCACATGGGGATTTCTCTTGGTTGCTTGTACTGACAACTGAGCTTGAACCCAAGATGTGCTGTTGCTGAAGTCCATAGAGGCATTGTCTGTACTGCTGTCCCTATGAGAAACAGTGCCATGCTGAAAAGCTAATGAGCTGAAAGGATATGGCCAACAGGATGGTGAAGGAACAGCTGTAGAGACTAAGGGAAGAAATGTTATAATTGATGCTTTTCAGCACGAATAACATCCTCATCCAGTGGTCCCTCATATACCTGGAGGTAAGATGCCAAATGCCCCTGTTAACCCTGATGTGTCAGAGTGAGTGGGGGCTCACAGGATGCAGGTATGGAAGAGGTAAACTGGCATTTGCTTGGTGTTATGCCACTAAGTGGGTCCCAGCTCTCTGGCCTACCTGGAGAATACTTTCATGCCTGCAAAAGAGCAGTATTAAACTTTGAGCGGACAACCGGTAATTTAGAGTATAATTTGTAGTGTTTTCACTTTCCTTTAGTTTTTGGTTCATATAAAATGTCTTGTTTATTTTCTTGATTATTCATTTCAACTGTACATATGATTAAAAATAATGAATGGTTATTAATTTTTATCGTTAGTACTATCATCACACCTACTCATCCTTTGATATTATTGCTAAAATTATCTTTAATAGTTTTAATAGGAGTCATTCTCCCATGCTAATGAGGATATAAATCAAAGTATTAAACATGATAGAAACTACAATTTTTGACTACGTTCTGAAATCAAATCCCCCTGTGGAGTGGATACCTTCAGGCTTTGCTCAGAAGAATAATGATGCATGTCTCTTTCATGGACTCACATGAGACGGGGTTTAATAACTTGAATGGCATAAATGAAACTGGCAGCAGGGAGACAAGACTTAGGTGGGAGAGAGCATCTAGGATGATGCATTGCTGAACTCTCTTCTCATGCAGGAGACTTTATGCCACTGGCTGCACCAAGTTGGGGTTTAGCCTATACTGAGTGCTCTGGGAAATCTTACCTGAAGCACTTCAGCATAAAGTACACTGCAGGAAGCCTGGACTCTGATACTGAGTAGATATTGGTCATTAAATTCCATAGGAGCATTCAATAATGTTCCCTGTCTAATAACTAGGATGCATCTCTGTTAAAGCTGAGACATGGCAAAAAGGAATAAATAATCTCTCTAGTAATCTTCCAATGGATATCTTCTAAATATGGTAGACAATGTCTGCCCTCTTATTGTCCTCTGCTTTGCTGCTTTGAACAGAGTAAAGCCTGGCAAGGATATGGTGCTGGCAATGGATCAAAAAGTCAAGCTGGCTTCCTATGCTTTCTTGTTTTATTGGTTGTTTCACTCAGCACTATAGTTAAAATACCATTAATTCTTGTGAGTTCTTTTTTTTTTTTTTCTTGCAGGGAATATTGAACTCCATACAACACAATGCTCTTGCCAATAAGAGTAAGAGCAATATAGCAGGATAATACTTTAGTGTGTTTTCTGTATTCCTAAAATTTCCTATTCAGAGTTCATATCCCTGCTTTAAGAGGATTGCGGACTATTCGCTACAGACCCTGCTAATGAAAGGTCTTCTGATATCCAGTTTAAGCTAATTGTTGTTAGTTCTATCAGTTTTTGAGGCCAAGGGCAGTGCTGCACTATATAGAGGAATCAGCTGATGAGTTCTATGAAGCTGCTAGAAAGCAAAAGCAAAGAAGTGCGAAGAAAACTGTCAATTATGCACCTAGACTAATTCTGGCTAAGTACTTTGAGCAATTGTGGGGTTTAGTGACTTTATAATTGGAGTCTGCTGGCTGTGTCTGAGGCTTTGGCTTTCTCCTCCATTCTCTGGTGAACCCCTGCCCTGGGAGGACAGTGGTGATGGCTAGTGGTCAGTGCCATAGCTGTTAGTTGTACTGTGGCTTTGTTTCTGGACTTGAGTTTCACCTTTCCCATGAGTGACGTGGGGTGGAGAGTAAGCTTTTCACAAGATGAAAATAAGGCAGCAAATGAAGTCATTGGGTGGGGAGTTTAAAACTTTTTTCACTTTGTTGTGCTTAATTAGCCTGCGGACCTCACTGCTACAGAGTGCTGTGGAAGGTCTTAGTATAACTTCAGCCAGGTTTAGGCAAGTTAATGAACATGCTGAATATTCATTAATAGAGTTAATGTTCTAGATAAAAACCTGTTGCTTGGGAGCACTCATCTCTCATGTGTCACACTGGAAGGATGTAGAGGGGTCAAGATCTGCACTGAATCTTGTTCTAAATAATTGCTAAGTAGAAGATACCAGCTAGCTGGACTTCAGTCTGATCCTCTTCATTTCCCATTCCTATGTTTTGATGACAGCTTAGACAGCGTTGTTCCGTAACAACTTAGGTGCCAGCCTTTAGATGTCTTTTAAGTAGCCTGAGCCTTGAAAACTGGAGCTGTCACCTACCTAGAACTGCTACCAAAACTTCCTGTTAACTTAGTTGCTGCTGTTAATCAAATAAAAGGCTGAGCCAGAGGGTACCTGTTCAAAAGCTCTGTAGTAAGAGTGGAAGAAGGAGGAGCTGGTGTTGGGACAGTGAGGCCTTTCCGGGTGTTGGTGTGTGATGGTAGCTACATGGACGGGGTTTGTCCCACAGAGCTGCAGGGAGGGGGGTGACCAGCGCAACGTGACGTGGACAGCCTGTAGCAGTCAAACTGGACCTGGGGCTGTGGTGTCTTGAGCCAGAAAGAGGATGTGCCCTTCGGTCCTTTCCGTGGTCAGCCCGCTCTGTTGGTGCATGGTGAGTGCACCCTTTACACTGGTATAAGACGCATCAGGGGACAAATGCTTTCTAATTAACTTGGCTTTGATAACAGGCTGTAACTGAGGTGGACTTGAAAAACTATTTTTTTTAATGTTATGTAACACTTCTGCATTACTGTTGGTGCTTTTTTTGCAAGAGATAATGAAAACTATCCAAGCAAATGGGAGGGAGTGGGGGGAATTACAGATGCATTTTCTCTTTGACCTTAGTAAATGAGGTTTTCAGTGCCAGTCATCTTTCAAACTACTTGATTATATATCATCATGTCTCTGCCCAAGACCATCATCTCTCGTTTGAATAGCAACAGCTCCCTCTGTCTGCCTTCAGTAAACAATGGGATGTTGCACATTGATGAATGACATTTTCTTCTTTCCTGCCCAGTGAAATTTATTTTCTCTAGATACATGTGCAGCTTAAATAGATCAACTTTGAGATGGTTTTAGATTTTTTTCATATATATTTTTAGGAGATGTTGTAAAATTCTTGCTATTACTTCTACTTCCAGATTACAAATGGAGCAACTATTTTAAAAAAGGTGGTGGGGAGGGAGGGAGGGAGGTCTTGCTTCCATTACTGGAAAAGACTATTTTTGGGGGGGAGTTGTTGAAAGTGAGCTCTGAACACCCTGTGAATTACTGACATGTTAAACATGTCTCTGGAGGTTTGAAAATTTTTTACCCTCTTTACTTTCCAAAGTGCAGCTATTGTCTGTGTAACAAATGTGAACTGAACCATTCTGTTAAAAGTAAGTCATGCACATTTAAGAACATAATAGTAGTTCAGCATTAACAATGCTGCTGCATTCATTTTGGCAAACTGTTATTGTAGTACAACTGAAGCTTTAGCTAGAAGTTTGCCTTGTGATGAAGAGCCAGCATTCTATTAAAGGCATAGTATTAATATTTCTTACCTCTTTTCTCACTTTGACATTTGTCCCATATAGGGTTTTTGATCACAGTCTTAGTAGTGGAATTTACTAGGGGGAACACTTGAAGGCTTCAAAAAGCCTCTTATAAAGGGTATATCATATCTCATCTGATTTTTGTTGTAACCAGTAAGGAAAAACAATAGGCTGGTTGGAGTTTGTTTTGGCTCAAAATATTTTGCTCAGAACTTTCTTGCTCTGTTACTTTTTTTAACATATGAAAATAGGCTCCAGCTCCAAAGTACAGCAGAGGTGATAGCTTGATGCAGACATCATCTACTGTTAGAAAGGTGCTTGTAGCGCGTTAGGCTGCAGCATGCATTTGAATGGCAAGCCAAGAATTTTTATTCATCTCCATCCCAAGAAGGAAGCAAGCTTGTGAAGGTCTGTGGGATATGTAGTCCAGTAAGGGCAGACTGGGTTCAGGTGGCGCATTAAAAACTCTCCAAGATGGTTATAGCTCCTGTGAGGTTTTGCTGCAGTATTTCTGAATAAGTCTTTCAGGTCTAGTGTTTCAGCCTTTGAGGGATTTTTCTCAAGTCAAAATTCCCATCTGGGTAGAGGAAAAACATTTTTTTTTTAGGTTACTGCTGCCTCCTTACGGTATAGGAACAAGATCACTTCATGTGTTTTCCCCAAGCTTAAAAAATAAAACAACAACAACAAAAAAGAAACCAATGATGTCAATTTGTTGCTGTTCTGAGTTCTGCCATTGGAGTGAAATAAAATTGTTTTTGCATCTGTGTGCAAAGCTGTAAGAAAAGTTGCAGTAAGTGGGGAGTTTTGTTTCATGGCATGTTTCAAACAAGTTTGTGTACCTATACTTTTGAAAAACTTGCATAAGAGCAGCAGTTTATAAAGTTCTTTGGTCTTTCATGCCTCATAACCAGATCTTGAGAGATTGCTTTAAGAGACAGGCAACTCATGGAAGACAAAGTTGAAGCTTTGTTAGAACTGGAACGTGGTTGCAAATTTTGATAGCTTATACCATTAGCTGCCAATGAACTGTTTTAGCACCCAAGTCTCTTCCCAGAAGCGACAATCCCGTGGTGGAGTATCACATGTCCATGCAGTGTCTTAGGGATTTCACTTTATCCTTGGAATAAGGTGGTCATTTTTGAAGTGCCCTCATGAAATGGAACTCCAAAAACAAACTTGTTTATGGTGTGTTGGATGTCCCCTTCCATATTTAATTCCTACACATATTCTGTAAATGTACTTGTAAATAATATATAAAATAGAAACATTTTACATTTAAAATGTCACATTAAATTCATGATGTATTTTCTCATGTTAATCCTCTGAAAGAATGATTTTATTAAGTATTTTGTGCTTTTTCTTTTCCTTCAGTAAATGTTCTTGAATGAAAAACAATCTTCTATGAAGGAAAGGAAAAAAAAAAAGGGGGGGGGGATGGGGATGGGAAACAAGCTTACTTGCAGCCTACATCTTACTGACAGTCCACTTAGCCCCAGGGTACATGGCTAAATTATTAATTCAGTTGCTGTTGACTCTTCAGTCAATGTCAAATGCCTGGCCCCTTCAAGTTCCTTGGCTCTGAACTATTTTTACTTTTTCTTGAGGCCCTCTGTCCAGCCTATACTGGTCAGGAGGATGACTGCAGCCTGGCTGGTTTTGGACACATCACCCAGTGAAGGCTGCTGGTCTCTGTGGTAGCTGAACCTGATAAATCTGGTGCCTTGAGCCCCTGCCAGCCAAGTCTAGTGTGCCTTCCAGGGTGTGCCATATAGCTCTCTAGTGGGCATGAAGGTCTCAAATTGTTCCCTGTAGTCAAAATACTCATTTCACTGAAAATCTTTCCTGGATCTGTACGCTTTCCAGTGAAACTCTCCTTAATGCAAGCTTTGTATGTGGAGAGCTTGCTTCAATGAAGTAAGGCTTTCTATTTTTATATTTATTAAAAAAAAAAAAAAAAAAACAAACCTAGCCTTGTTTAGGAAGGGAAGTATTATTGTCTCAAAGGAATGCTACTCCTGTGAAATTTAGTTATGCTTCACTCTACTGTAATTTTTAATCTAAACTTGCCCAAAGAAAAACAGCGTGTTGGTGGCTGGAGACAATGTATATATGTAAGAAATCATTCTGTTGTTGCGGGGTTGATAACAGATCTATTACATAAAGCAAGGGGAAGTGGATGAACAGCTCCTTATTAGTGACAAAATGGGGGCTGTTGGACTTGGTGAACCATTGTGCGGCTAGTTGCATGTTTTTGAAGAAAGCTGAAGTGTTGTATGTTGTTTTGCATGTAAATTAAGTCTGCAGCTAATTCTGTTCTTTTCCTCTTTAAGTATAATCCTGTGCTAGTCACAGCATTGGTTTTGTGATGCTTGGTATATTTTTGGGAGCAAAGAACATATGCCATGGGGAGACAGATACTTTGCTGATGAGTACCAGTTAAGTGAATCTAGCTAAGTAAATTGGATAGATGAATAGAAGAGACAGTTACATTCCCTATGCCACACTGCTAAGCCAGTTGTCTGGCGTCTCCTTTCCGTGTTCTTGGTGTTTCTTGCATGAGCACCTGCTTGTTATCGAAGCCAGCTGGCTGCAGGGAATCCTCTAATCTGCCCTTTGAGCTTACTGGTCCCACAGCACAGCTTGGCTGCTTGCAAAACCTGGAGAGCCAGCCAAGAGGCATTGAAGTCTGTAAGATATCCGCAGCCCAAACATGCAATCTTTAAAGCCCAGGGTGGTAGTTCCCAAATCTAACTGGTATTTTTAGGTATCCCATGAAGTATTTGGATAATTGGAGCTACACTGTGTGTGTTCTGGGAGGCAGGAATGACTGGGTTAGTTGTTTTGTTGTTGTTGTTTGTTTTTTTATTTTTTCAGACCAATTAAAGTCTACATTGCTATTCCAAGGGGAAGTGAATGTTTCCCCGCTGGTATGGTGCTCAGAGTTTTAAAGGCAATTTCTTTTAACTGCAGTGACAAAGGGTCATCGGTTCTTTGGACTTGTATTGTAGAACATAAATTGTTCATGCACATGGGCAAACCAGGAGCAGAGGTGGTTTGGACCATGTGTCTTTTCCCCTCCACCTTTCAGACAGAAATGCATCACTTATGCTCATTTGATGATGAACATGGGGGAGCTAGGGTCTACCCACCTATCCTTTACAAAAGACTTTTGCATTGAATGAGGGCCAGGGGTACTAAAAGGGAACAGTCAAAGGAGGTTCCACAAGGTGCACAAGGGAGACACTGAGCTGGTGGACATCTTTATATGACAGGGTTCCCCTATACACCATAAGCATGAAACTCGAGTGAGGCCTAAACTGATGTAATAGCCAGAGGCCTAACCAGTGTCTGGTTACTCCATGAGTGCTGTCCTTGTCCCTGGCGTTCTGTCTACTCATCTGCACCTGCATGTTTGAAGGCTGTAAAGAAATCCCGTTCAGACTGAACCAAAAAGTACAGCTGGGCTTTGTGTGCACAGAAGGCTTTATAAAGGTCATGAATTGAGCTCTTGTGCCAACCTTTTTGTGGTTTACGTCTCATTGTTTCTCTTTCTCTGGGAATTCCTCCTCTGAATTGGCATCTGCTGACTGTGGGTTGTTTTTGTTTGTTTTCAACATGGTGTTCTGTGTTGCAGGTTTTGTAATAGCACATGTCTTAACATCTTTGTGTTGGAAAGGTGGACTGCTGCAAAGGTCTGTCACTGCCTCCATGTGTTACTAAATCCACTGGAGTCATGCTGGAGGGTTTTTGCTTGTTTTTTGGAGGACAAAGAACTAGCTCCGAATACTCTGCAGCACTGGGTGTAAGCTAATCTCGGGGACAACAAGGAAATCCAACATGTGAACTGTGAGAAACTGTCAGATCAAATCCACATTCATTTGTTTTTACAAATCGTTCTGTGTTTTAGGTCCACGAGGGGCTTCATTCAGACTCATTCATAGGCCCTCTGTTACCAGTTCTGAGCATGTTATGAACTGCTTTCACTCTGATGCTGTGAAAAAGGTGTAGGCACAAAAAACTAGCTGCAAAGATGCTTTTTCTGGTCACTTGTTATAGCTCTGGTTTACTGCTGCACTCAATCTCACCAATTGTTGATATTATAGACCAGCATGGTTCCATCTATTGTGTCAGTAACAAATGCTGTAAAATGCCTCAACGCTTTTGATGAGTAGTGATATATTTATTGGACATGTGCAGCCTTCATATGTATTTCTTTCAAAATACTCAAGGTGATTAGGTCATACTACAGGCATGAAAAAATCTTCATAATTCTTCTGGAAGAAACCAGCATCTTTCACAATGGAGAGGAGAGTGGAAACTTCTGTTGAAAACATCCAGGTACTGTTACTGTTTGGTAGCTGAAACGTATTGATTGTAAATAGATGATTGTTACTACTGTTTTGTGATTTCAACTTTGGCAGAAAAGCAAAGGCTAAGCTATGCAAAGAAGGACTCCTGGGGAAGGATTAATTTGCCCATCTGCAGGGCAGTATCTAAGTAATGCTTTAAACTCCCTACAGTATGATAGGAGAGTTGTCTGCGAGCAGAGCTTGATTTCTTTAAGACAAGTAGTTTAAGCTACATGCCTGACTTCTAGCAATTCAGTGTTGGGTAAGATATCTATATTAAGAAATAATATCTATATAATATCTATATAATAATATAATATCTGCATATCTATATCAAGAAATAAGCTGTTGCTTTTTTCAGTTTTCTAGTCCTATCAAAAAATAGAAATCAGGATGAGATGTGTGCACTTATCTATCCCTTCCTAATGCCAAAGCCTGCTTTGCAGATGAAACGCTAAGAAGGTTGGTGAGCTCTGGGTTGTGCTGCACCCCAAGAAGATACTGAATGTCAATATATTCAAATAGTAAAGTGCAAGACGTTATTTACTAATGTCAGGCTTCATCATAAGGTGATTGTCAATCCTCAGGGAAAATGTATTTCATCTCCTGAATGTCAGTAAACTCCACACTATCTGTGGGATTTGAGGTACTGGTAAAACCCAGTATCTCGTTTGCTTTTGTTTTGCCGCTCCTCATAGGACTTGTTCTCCAGACCCCTCACCAGCTTTGTTGCCCTTCTTTGGACCCGCTCCAGCACCTCGATGTCCTTCCTGTAGTGGGGGGCCCAAAACTGAACACAGGACTCGAGGTGCGGCCTCACCAGAGCCGAGTACAGGGGGACAATCACCTCCCTAGTCCTGCTGGCCACACTGTTCCTGATACAAGCCAGGATGTTGTCGTCATCAAAACATTCTCTAATATAG
>VXAA01006466.1:3591-19214 GCA_013399115.1 Anseranas semipalmata
TTTTACTTCAGAAGTATTTGTATTCAGTTACTAGTTATCTTTTACTTAAAATGATCTATAAAGTTAATACTTTGGTCTTCTGGTTCTTCGGCCATAGAAATAAATTTTAAAATTTAATTATAAGCTTTAAATTAGCCAATAAGTCAATTTCCTTGGAAGAACAACACATTCATAGAGGAATGAAGAAGAAAAACCGGGAAATAAGCTTTGAAGACATTATTAGCTTTCTAAATATATAACTTTATTTATAATTTTTTATCTGGTAGGGTTGTTTTGTTGTTGTTGTTGTTGTTGTTGTTCTTTAAGATCCTCACATGCTTAGTCCTTTACAAAAGAAGATAAAGACTGTGTTCTCCAAGAATATTTTTGTACATTACAAAAAGAGGCAGCATACAAATGACAGTACAGCTTCTTCAAATAATGAGCAAAAGAACCTTGACTAGACAGGCATTGAAAATTGATGAAAGATAAAACTCAATGTGGTATTCAGATAATTTCTCAAGAAATTTCATTTTAAAACATTTAAAGAGACTTGAACTGTAAAGGGAAAAATACACCTCATGTAGATCAAACTAAAACAATAATGATGCTAGCTTTTATATGACTTTCTGACTTATGCCTTTTTATTCTGTTTCAAGTACGTCTGCTTACTATAACAGACATAGTCTCTGACATACTTGTGCTTTTGTAGTTCAGACCTGTTGTAATAGCCACAATTGTTAATGAATAATCCCATCTTTACAAATATGTACTGTGAAATAGAGTATCTATGGGCATGCCAGTTAAATGCAAATGCTTGTATGCAAATAGCTATGCAGATCTAATAATGCTGGTGTCAATTTCACTAAATTTTTATAATTGTCTCTATTTCATTTAAACCTTATTTTTATGACTATTTTCATTTATATAATTAGTCAGTTTTGCACTATTTTATAATCAGTGAGTATCAGTTCAGCATGTCTATTGATATGGGTAAGTAGGGCTAAATTACAGTTGCATCTGGTTCTGATATCCTTTTATTGGCCTGCAATCACTTTAGTGAGATATTGAAAGGAGGTTTTCTAATTAGTTTAGCAAGAGTTTAATTTCCTCCTCAAACTTTTAAACCATTGAATGTTTATGATATTACATGCTATACCTATCAAGCTACAAATCACCACCAAAATAATTGAAACAATGTAGTAAAAAAAATAAAATTTTAAATAATATTTAATCTTAACATGATGTAAAATATTTTTGAGCTCCCACTTAAAAAAAAAAAAAAAAACAAGTCTGTCTGTTAATCTATAATTTTGCACTGGGAGTACCACTAAATCTGTATAAATTTATGAAGCAAAATCAATGTTAACTAAATATATGTATATATTTTGTTTTACTAATTACAGCCTGCTTTATTAATTTTGGTTGGCTTAAAATAAAAATCAAGATAATATTCCATCTTATCATCTTTTTCAAATTAGATAGATCCTCATATTCTGCAAGAGAAATCATAACAAATGTAACTTCCAAAGAATTTTGGATCATCAGAGCTAATGCTCCCACTTAGGATATTTATTTTTTGCAGTACTTTTCCTGGCAGACAGAGGATCAGACCTGAGATATATTTCTTTTTTGTTGTTGTTGTTTTATAATACATCATGTCTTTGAAAAGAATTGTGAAATAAAAATTTAAAATGAACGTTTTCTCATTTTAGAATCTATTTGCTCCTATTTCACAAACGTCACAGCTTTAATAACCTACTTCCCAATCAGCTTACGCTTACAGCCCCAGTCTTGTAGTAGTAAGAAAGACGGCATCACCTAAAAGCATACATTTGTTATTAATGGTTTTACTCTCTCCTGATCTTGAAATGTATTCACATTGTTTGATGTGCACAAGGTCTTTAACCTCTTAATTACCTGGAAAGTAATGTTCCCATTCTTTTTGTAGGTAAATGAATTTGAAATTATTAACTTGTCAGAGGATCAACTGGCACAGTAAACATTTTTTGTTATTTATACTGGGCAAGATTGCTTTTTAATTAAAATGACAGTTATGGTGATACTCATTAGAAACTGAAATGAAATACCTTCACCTCTGAGGTACTCTTGTGACGTTGACAGTTAATAACCATTTGTTACTAAATGTTTTCTAATACTCTGACATTCCTGAGCAGCTCTATGATTTTAAAACACTCATTCTGTCACTGCTATGTAAGGATAAAATAAAGAAATCATCTGTCTATTTGTAATTATTGTGGCAGATTGCTAATATTTGGATTAGGTTTAAAACATGAAAAAGGAGGATGGGGAAAGGAAGGATTTGAGATTGATTATTCACTTTATAAGCATTTGTGTAGAACTCATCTCCACAGAGTTCAGCTCCACAGTCTGAGTGGCAAAGTGCCATGTTTTTATAAATATAATGTACACATGCATTAAAGAATGTGTTTTTACAATTTTTTTAAAAGTGTTTCCAAAAAAAGGGGAAGCAAGAAGAGAGAAGCAAATTGTATATGTATTGCTTTCATCCCACTGTAAAAATGGCAAGATTTTATGAACTGCTTGGCAGACTTTTCATCACTTTTGTACTTTGTAGTCACAATCAGGTTCATTAGAATTATTAAAAAGAAGGAAATGATTTCTGCTCAATTCATTATTATTTTTTTTTCCATAGAAATGTTGTGGTTTAGCCCCTGCAGGCAGCTAAGTACCACACAGCCCTTTCTCACCCTCCCCAGGTGGGCTGGGGGGGGGAGAATCAGAAAGGTAAAAGTGTGAGAACTGCTGGCTTGAGATAAAAACAGTTCACTAGGTAAAGCAAAAGCCACTTGTGCAAGCAAAGCCAAACAAGGAATCCATTTGCTGCTTCCCACCTGGCAGGCAGGCGTTCAGTCACTCCCAGGAGAGCAGGGCTCATCACACGTAATGGTTTCTTGGCCAGACAAACACCATCACCCCGAATGTACCCCCTTCCTCCTTCTTTGCCCCAGATTTTACTGCTGAGCACGACACCACATGGCATGGGACACCCATGTGGCCAGCCTGGGCCAGCTGTGCTGGCTGTGTCCCCTCCCAGCCCCTGGTGCACCCCCAGCCTCCTCGCTGGCAGGGCAGCACCAGGAGCTGGAAAGGCCTTGGCTCTGTGCAAGCACTGCACTGAAACAACTAAAACATGCTATCAGCATGTAAAACAAGTGCTACCAGCATTATTTTCACCATAAATCCAAAACAGAGCATTGTGTGGCCTCTACAAAGAAAATTAACTCTATCCCAGCCAAAACCATGACAAGATATTAATACATATTGCTTTTTTATTACCACCTTTTGGTTCATCCTTCTTGTTTTCTACACTGATCATTTCTGCCTGGACAGGAGAATACTGCATCCAGCACACAAATAAATAAATGCTTCAGGCTTTAGAAATAAAACTAGTCACCTAATTATATATCTTTAATGAATAGTTATCTTGGAAAAAGTTAGTTTTTAATGATGATGAATAAACTATTTCACTCACATATTTTTAAAAAATACTTAGTTTTGCAGAACTGGTTAGATACACAAAATATTCTATTCTAAACTTTCTGTAAACTAAGTTTTCCTCTTGCACTCCAGGTAAATGCGCATGAGATAAGATTAAGTCATATGATTGTTGAAATTTTTCAGTCTCACATAATTTTTTCTGTTCTTTTAAGGGCTTTCAGCTATGTCTTTTAATCTTGGGAGTGTTTGTGAAAAACATGAAATGCACTTCACTTTAAATATTTACTATGTTACTAGATTGCTGCTTACTCTCTTCCGAGCTGTTACTGTAAAACTTTATCGAAATCAGTCAGAATCCACTCATAGATATACGCATTGAATTTGCTGTGGTAAATTTTCAAAGTAGCTCAGACAATATGCCCACTTTTTTCATTGTTTGTCCTTCTTTTGCAGTCTTATGCCAGCTCAAGTAAAGCAGAAATCATCAGAGGCAATGACAGTAAGTGAAGCGTGTGTCACTAATGTAAGGTTTCACTGGGGAACGTTTGTCAGGACACTTATTTCAAAAACACTCATCTCAGTCTTGGTGTCTGGGAAACATCTACTTCAAATTTAGTGTGTTCGTACTTTTTAGTAACGTGATCATCCTGTTTGCATGGCAGATAAATAGGTACTTACTTAGCTTCACAAGTTTCAGTAACATCTTTTTAGACCTGTTGCCTGTAAAGGAAGTACTTACACTCTTACAATAGGTATTCTTTCATTTCTTAGAACATAACTCTGGAAAATTTCATCATGATCTTTTCATACCCCACTAAGTGTAATGTTCCTATTAATTCAAACAAGAAAAATGTCTTCAAAATACAACCCTATTTTTACCTTTCCCTATTTGCAGAAAAGGTGAAAAGAAATGGTATGGTATCTACCAATGTGTCACAGTAATGATGTTTGGAGAGGCAACCTTAGATGAGTGAGCAATATCAAAGATTAGCCAAATGGTTTTAGAAAACTGCTTGAGACTCATGAGGTGACCTTCACACATATAAATGATTAAGTGTGCTGCAGTCTGAAGAAAGAACAGAACATTAGGTTTCAAATGTGCTCAAAACAAATATGCCACAAATGATCTTGCCTGTGTTAACTTCCATTAAAACATCTTTTTTTACGAAATCTTAAGAAACAGAGAAACAGATAGCAAGAATGGAGGTCTTTAAATTACCAGGGCTCATCTCAACTATTTTACACATATGTATACTTCTGAGTTTCTACGAACTTCCCCATCCCCATGCAGCTGCTGTCTGGACTGTCATCTCCAAACTGCTACTGCAGCTCCCATCTTCTGCTTTGTCATTAGAAAGTAATTCTGCTTTTGTTTTAAAGAGGAAAAGTGAAAGGCAGTTAGTGTAGTATACAGTACTCCTCGAGTCCTGAGAGGTGTGAATATATTTAGCCATGGAAGAAATTCTAAAAGCAGAAAAAGGGTCCATAGAAATCTGTAGGCATAAAATGCAGTATTCTGACTCAAAATCAAATGTCTTCATACTTATTTCTTCACTCAGTAACACATATTCAAGAAAAAATTTTCTCAGACTCTGCACACTCAAGAACTAGGCAGGTGTAACATTTGTTCTCTCTCTGCTCCCTTTTTCCTTTTGTTCCAATTCAGATTCCAACAGAGGAAGAGGACAGAAGCAGGACATGCTTGCCAGTTACAAAGGAACAAAGGTCATGAGGAACCCTGGTTTTACTATTTCATCCTTTCTCAATATGCAGCATGATTGAATGTACGCTTAGAGACATTGCCTGATAAAAAGACATATTTTTTTCAGACAAATTAAAATTAAGAGAAGAAAAATAATTGTAAGTCAACAAACAAGATGATTCTATGGTAGGGTTTTGATTAAAAGTGCTGAGATCTTGACTGTAAGTATACCTTACTCATGACGCAGTACTACAAAGTTATGCTGTTTTCATGCTGTAACTTTGTGTAGCACTTCAACATTTGAATGTAATAATTTTGCTATGTAAAACAAAAATATGTATTCTGACTGACATCCTTAAAAACAAGAGTCTAAAGGCAAGAAGAAAGATCAATGGTCAAAAACAAGCTAAGGCTGCAAGCAGAGAAGAGACATACTGATGTTATTTTGGGGAAATGAGAAGAGTGAGAAAACCAACATTGCTAACAGATTTAAATCAAACTTGAGCTACAGTTTACAATTGAGATTGTAGTCTTAATGCTTTTTGAAATGTCTAAATCTAATCTGCAATTTTGCCAAGATGTTGATGTGAATGTATCTGTCACCTGATAGTGTCATTTAAAAGCTTAAAATAATCCTTAAGATTATTCACTGCTACTGTATCAAAGAGATGGAACAATCAAATTTCCAGCCCTTGCCAGAAATGTCCTCTCCAGTATGATTAACAGAGGTATTCTGATGGGTAATAGAAATGTTTAACCAGTTAAAAATAATGAAGAATAAAAGTCCAGATGTTTAAACCCTGAGGAAACTTGAATTCAAAGCAGAGTTGAGTGGGGAAGAACAGTGATTCCATATAATGTAAGTGGGTGGAAAAAGAAAAAAAAAAAAAGAGAGAGAGAGAGAAAAAAGAAAAAAAAAAAACAGAAACAGATTTTGCCTTCATTTTAGTGCTGAAATGCAACTTTTCTTTTTCCATTTAACTTTATGCACATTTATTTATTCAATAAATATTCATACGAAGTATGAATGCTCCATAGATGTATCAGTATGCAGACCTTAATCAAATCACATAAAAGCAGCTCTCTAGACTATAGGTCAACATATTGTCATCAAGAATTGTGGTAGAATATATATAGAAAGGGGAAGAGAGGACCAATTCTTTGGAGACTGATTAAGCATGTAAACCTGGGAGGTCTGAGGAATAGGAATGAAAAATGAAAATGAAATCTAAGGAGGATAGAGTTTTGCAAATGTATGTATGAAGACACAAGCCCTGCTGTAAATTGTCTGACTGGGTTTAAATCTTGAAGAACTGAGTCATTTTAGAAAGGACAGAATAAAAGCAAAAATATTGTAGGAATATTGCTTGAGTAATGACTCCCTGCTTACATTATTCAGTGTTTTAGTTGATCTGAAAAACTTGATTATAGCCTCAAGTATCAAACAAATAATGGACCACAGCTATTCTTACTTTCTAAGACTCATATTAGTAGTAGGGTCACTTTAAGCCACTTCTCCATGCCCTGACTTTAGGAATTCAGTGACCATATATTCTGGTGTGAGGAGTACATCCATGGCAAAAGCACAAAATCAAGCTTCAATAAATTTCCTAAAAATGTGTTGTGTTTAAGATTAAGATTAATGTTACCTGAGATGATTGATTAGTGTCTTGATACTAAAGCATTTTTCTCCCTGCTGTAGACTTAACAGGAAAAGAAAAATAATTTTCATTCATGCTATACTATAAAACCCAAACTAATGGACTCAGAAAAAAGGGGCTTCCTACTACATCTGAAACCTAGAAGTAAGGTAAGAGCTCTAGAATCCACTTTCTAATCCAAGAATATTTAGTTTTTGGTGTTTGCTGCTGAAGTTTTACTTTTCGTGTGTATTCTATACCTCAAACTGGAATAAAACAAACAAAAAAACCAACAACCACAAGGACTAAAGGTGAAGCAAAGAACATAACCAAAACTGCACAGCTACATACAGTTGGTATGACTGCAGTTGGTAATGACTAAAATTACTAGTGAAATGTGAGACGTACAACGAAAGGTAGGTAGAGACTTGTCATGGAAAAGAGAGTTGTGGGCACATTAACACCATTAAAACATTTTAATGCACATTAACACAGTAACGGTTTCAGAGGATGAAACAGTAAGGCCATAGAAATGGACCGAAAGTAAATTCCCTAAAAACAAAGACAGTGGAAGAAGAAAGATGAAAAAAAAAAAAAAAAGTAAAACTCCTAGGAGACTAAGGAAAATAAGCCTCAATTCCCTAACTCACTCTGTCTTAGTTATACAACAGCTTTATTATAATACAAAGTAATACTGATAGAAGACTAAAATTATTGTGCTAACAGAAGAGATACATAGGTCACCTTTTTATTTCGGGGGAGAGAGGGAGGAGATATTTTTATAACTTCTCCTACAGTTTTTCTACCTCTTCTCCAGACTTCCTTTCATATCAGTGAAAGGGTATGAGATCCTGAGAGCCTGTATAAATACTTGTTTTAAATACAGAGAGAGAAGGAAATGATGGATGAGCATTTAGGAAGTATTAATGGAATCTGGTTTTATAACCTAAAAATGTGGTCAAGTGACTTTTGGTTTATCTTCTAATGTATGATTCATATTTTGTTTATCTCTATTTAGAATTATGACATCAATATCTCCACAATTTCTGAGAAGCAGCTTATGCATTTACACACTCCAATGTTTATGAGTCCATAAAAATGAAAGGGATTTTCATCAATATTACTTTCACTTTATTTGATTCAATTACTTCAGCAGCACCTTACTATTTTACAACTTAAGAGGTTGAGCAGTAACATATGATACAGTAAGTGACACCACAGCATACTTTCATTTGAGGTTGCAGGTCTGAATGAGCTTATTCTTCACACTTTTTCAGTGTTTTCTATCAGTAGAATAGAAAACCTTAAATGAAGGACTTAGCAAGGATATTTACATTTGAAAGATAATTTTAGGATTTCATTTTTTTTTTCATGATTGCGATTAGAAAATTCTTTACGACTAGCTAATTACAGAAGTGAAGACAACTCCAACTTGCTCTAAAATGCTGTGAATGCCAAACTATTTTCTTATTCTACGCTCTATTCATTTGTAGATTTTTCTATTATTCTTCTTCGCAAAGTCATTTTCTTCGTTCATACTGCAACTTGGAGAACAGCAAATAATTCCCATAGATCTAAGAATCAAGACATGAAATGTAAGATGGCCAGCCAAATGACAACAATTAACATTTTTATAGTTTCTTACATGCCAAATATAGCCAATACACACTTCTGATATTCAAATGTCATATTCCTTCAGTCTTCAAAGTAGTTATAAGCAGAAAAGTAACCTCAATGAAAACGTCTGCATATTTGTGGTCTTAGAAGGACATCCCATTTATTCCTATTTTCTCTGCTTCATTTATAATTAGCAAAAAACCTCTTCATTTGTTTCCAGATTGTGGAAGTGGTGATGGAGAAGAGAGGGGTGCAAAGGAAATAATACTTGGGTTTAGGCAGTCATTTTATGTGTGGGTGAAGGAAAAAAAGATCCCAGACGGGGTGGGAAGTGGGTTGGTTAGTATTCATCTACTTAATTTCATGCCTAGTGTAAATTGACAGTCTTCATGTAGAGCAATAGATATAAAATCACCAAAACTATGCCACAATTAGCTTTTCCTACTGCTAATCTGTCTGATACTTAAGAACGTTTATTTCCTTTTCCCAGTTTTCTTCAAGCACACAGATTCATTCAATACCAGTAGCAAGAATTTATCAGACTGTCTAGTCCCTCACTCTTCCAAGGTGAAATTGTTTCCTACTGTATATTTACCAACACATTGTCCCAATAGACGTATAGTCTAGTCTCATTTTAAATATCCTGAGGGAAGTTATTCCATGACCTAATAGATCTCACTGTCAGGAAGCTTTTATGTGAAATTCAGCTTGAGTTTTGCCTTTCTTAATCTCATCCCATTACTCAAGAGTGAAGCACCCTAAACTAATGTAAATATTTCTTCTCTTTCCCAGCAGTTAAACCCCTCCAGGAGTTGTGGGCTGTCATCATGTTTCTTTATTAGTTATTACTCACACACACTATAGAGGTAGCCTTGAAGTCTGACATTTTATTATAGGAGAAGATATTAAAAGTACCAGCCAAGGTTCCATTTCAACTGCAGGCAGTATCTACTGTTAGCCATACCGGCAATAAGTACTCTTGGTGTATACATCCAATTTTCATCTCTCATTGTACTTACGATCCTGCAGAATACATTTCTTCAATTTTCCTTTCAGATTTTATTATTGTTACTATTTTTTCATTTTTTTTTTTTTACACAATGCACAGTGAGAAACAAGCTAAAAAGCCAAATGACACAGTTATTGCTTCAAAGATTTTATAAAATAAAAAGATAAGTGACATATGAAAGAATTTACAGATTTAAAGACCACTTACTGTAAAAATTATGTGTTAAAGTAGTATAATATAAACTGACAAATAACTCCCAGCTTCACCTCTTAACACATTAACTCCTTCTCAGTTTCATGGGTGAAGTGGAAATTAAAAAGTTGGGCAAGAAGAGCCCAGGTCTGGAAAGAACTGTCACGTGCTTAGGAGTGACTGCAAAACTGGTGACTATGGCCAGTAATACTGTCCTTAGCTTTTGTAGTGTGGGCCAAGTGTTAAAAGACATCAACAGATTAATAAGACAGAGCTGGGACAAGCTTTGGAGGCTAAAATGAGAATATTGAATTAAGGCAATAAAAATGCAGAAGAGACTTGAATTGATGACAGGCTCAGGAAATGGAGTGTCATTTTTCTTAGGGACTGATGGATAGTTTCCAGTTGGGAGTACCAAGCAAGGGGTATTCACAGTAATCAGATAGGAGTGATGAAGTCTGAGATACAGGTTTTTGGCTAAAACAAAAATCTGGGAATTATTAACTCCAACTCAGAAAGAGAAGAGCCCCACTGAGGCTGAAAAAAGGGTTCCTTGAGGAAATGAACCAGGGTCCACAAAGGCAACTTCTATAAATTTCAGTTGACAATACACATGACAAATGGAGAAAGTATTTCTCCTTTCTGTTAAATAAAGTGATGACCTGGTTTCGCTTACATGGCCCAAAACTTTGATTACCTTTTTCTCTGGGTAACCTTTTACAGACTCATATCTACTTCCAGTACGTACCTGCTTTCCAGTATGACAGTTAGATGCCTTTCAAAATGATTGCTTTCCCTTTCTTTAAGTGTTTGTAGATTAATTTCCCCAGAAGTACTAAAAAAACATTCTTCTCTTAGCTAAATCTCTTTCACAGCACATTTCTAATCATTTCTGTAGCATCTGGTTTCCAATTGATACCAGTAAGGCCTTCTAATCATTTCTGATTGTCATCAAGATGTGTACTCTCTCATTGAGATCATACATCAAAATGTTGGAGATGACTAAATGTCACATCATTCCAACAGACTCCTCTCAAGTTGTTGCTATTTGTTAAACTTTTTGTTTACAGCTTTTTAGTGTGCCAGTAGTCCACCTCAACTTAAATTTGATTCTTAAGGCTCTGTATATGCATTACATTGATTATGGGTATGTCAAGGTGCGCACTTCTGTTTTTGTGTGTGTGTTTTCGTGTGTTCCTATGTCTTTCTTTTTCTTTTCCTTTTTCTTTTTCTTTTTCTTTTTCTTTTTCTTTTTCTTTTTCTTTTTCTTTTTCTTTTTCTTTTTCTTTTCCTTTTCCTTTTCCTTTTCCTTTTCCTTTTTCTTTTCCTTTTCCTTTTTCTTTTTCTTTTTCTTTTTCTTTTTCTTTTTCTTTTTCTTTTTCTTTTTCTTTTTCTTTCTTTTTCTGTTTCTTTTTCTTTTTTTTTTCCTTTTCCTTTTCCTTTTTTTTTTTTCTTCTGTTAATAACTGATGGCTATTTTGTGTGCAAAAACCTTTGATTCCCTTTCCTCTACAAGTGTAAACTCACATCTGAGATTAAGAGAAATTTTATTTACTTAATAGGGAGCAGACTGTGACCAATGCACTTGTAGCTTCTGCTGTAGGGAGAAAAACTGATTGGTGAGTGACAGTAATGAGAAACCAAACCAGTTATTCTGTGTGGCTGCAAGTACCTGGCTGTACTTTCAGACAGGTTGCCCTGGCTTTCAGCGAACCTATAACCTGACTCCGTCTTTATTTAATAGATGAATATGCAGATCCAAAATGTAACCCCCTATTTCACTTTGCCTGTGGCTTTTCAGCATCTTTGCACGTATGTGAGTGTATATATATATATATATATATATGTCTACATATGTGCCAATTATATGACACTTATAAACAGAAGGACAGAGAGGATGAGACAGAGAGAGAGGAAGGAATACTTTTTGGTAATGTTTAAAGTTACACTGGAGGAAACTAGAAAATAAATAACAGATTTTACGTAATCATATTTAATTTTTGCACAGACAGGAGAATTGTTCGGTTAAACAAGGAAAATCTGAGAGGTTTACTGGGATAAGTAGAAACTTGTTTTGCCTGCAGCTCAAAAAAAAAAAAAAAAGTCTTAAAATTTTGTCATGTGACTGAAACAATCCTGATACACCTTTCTGACATTCATATTAAAATTAGCTCAACATGGTGCCAGCCTTATACAATCAGGTGGCTTTAAAATTGGAGTTGATTCACATCCCACTAACTCAGACTGTAGGCAAAGAAAACTAAATTCTTTTCTTTAGCATACTGTGATCCCATTATTTTTGTTTTATACTTCAATGTTTCATTATTTTGCTTTAGAACAGAAGATGTAAATGTGCTTTTAGACCATACGGTGTTGCTATGCTCGCTCCTTTTCTCATTGATTTCCTGCATGCTTCAACTTTTTTTTTTAATTTGTCAGAAAGCAGCATTGATGTTTTTAATTATTTTAATAATTGAAGGAATAAACTTTATGTGAACTTTCTGGCCTAAATATTCAGAAGAACTGGTTTCTCGTCTCTTTGTATTGATGAATTTAACTGGTATGACACTGCAAATCACCATTATCTATATTCAAACTCAGAATTACTTACCAGAAGGATATGAAGGAACTAAAAAGAGAAACGATCTTTAGTACCTTTTCTCTGGAAGGTGATGTGAATCTCAAGAGTAAAGCTGAATGAATTCTTGTAAGACCAAGTCTTTTTTCCTGCAGTAGAAATCCCTACTGCCTGCAGCTGGGTTAGGTACTGGAACTTACAGAAAGCTCCTCAGTAGGAGTTATTCATTCACAGTTATCATTTTGCAGCTATACTTCAATTCTGATGAGTGAGAAAAAATAGAGGAAAAAGCAAATACTTGGAAAATATCAAAATTCTTTGTGACTTCATCAGAGGTGCAAAGATTGAACCTATGGTCATCTCAGAAGTCCATGAAACCTGCACAGAGACACCAAACATCTAGCGCTTCTGTGTACCAAAGTCATTCCAACCCTGTAGCTTTTGTTCAACATTTCTCTATTCCTTCTGTTTCATTTCAGGGTAAAACTAAGCTGCAAAGTTCTTAACCCCATGTGTCAGAAACTGTTCAACATGCAAGCATCTTAAGGCAACCTAATTCACAAGAGAGACATTAATCAAATGTAAGGACAGGATGCTGTACGCTATTCATATCAAGGAAATAGGCAGGAAGGTAAGAAAAAGAAATATTTTAGAATTTTGCCATTCATTTGAATGAGAACAAATAAGAATACTAAACATGCCTTGTCAGATATAATTATCAGTCTTGATCTGTAAAACTGTTTAAGAAGTATATCCAACTGCCTCTATAAGTAAAAATGTCAGTCTGGCATATAGTCCATGTTCTCTGGTGTTACCAGTGGCTAAAGTACATCACATGGAGTATTTTGATTCCAGGCCACTTCCTCTGTAAATATAAACATGAAAATGAAATTCCATAGCTATATGAATCTTTGACATGACTCAGTAAACTGCTCTGCTATAATTCACCTAGTCAGTAGACTACAGTGTTTACTGTTCTCCTTTAGAGGCTTTACTGTTCACTTTAGTCTTATCCATGCAAAATATAGCAGTCAGCTTGCTTCCAAATTTTTGACTGAAACAAGTAAATCTGCATCTGAAAATAACACAACACAAATAGGATATGCCTGTTTATGAGGCCTACCTTGTTACCTTGATCTGGTTTTGCCATCCACAACAGACTCCTCAGCACTTAAACTGTAAAGTGGAATGGCATTATATAGAGAGATATTACATATATACAGAATAGCATTGACTATATAGTATACACATTCTGTAAAAATAAGTTTAATAGTATAAATATATAAATATATATTCTCATAGAGACTAAACAATGTGTGTATATAGAACACAAATATATAATTCAGTGGTTTGTTTTGCATGGTAAACAGTCAAAATTATATAAAATATAATATCCAAGAACCAAATGTGATTAATAACACCAAACACAAAACTGATTTCATCAATTGTCCTCCTTACAAGAGATTTCTTCCCATTTTCACATGAAACATGGAAATAGTGAAATCTTACCACTGGTCATGTATACTGAAACATATTGAATGAAAGTTCTTGTCCATATCTTTTTTCCTTTAATGTCACACTTCCCTACTATTCACTCTTGAATTATAGTGACAAAAAGAGATGCAAAGTTCTGTTGTTTCCTGCTCAGTTATTTATTTTGATAACTTCTCATATGAAATGTGTGCACATATATTGAAACATTATACTGTGCATCATATCAAGAATCTGCCAATGTTTGCATTGTAAATGTATCAAAATAATTGACAATAAAAAAATAATTCTTAAAGGTACTTTGAGCATTTTAAGACTTAAAAAACAGGGAGAAAATGTTTCCAAATTTAGGGTATGATTCTTCTCTTACTTACAACACAGCAAATCAAGAAAAATTCTGTCAGTTGTGCCACTGAAGTTACACACACACAGTGTGAAGTGAAATCAGCACTGCAGTGTAGCCAAAACAGGGCTTTGGCACACAGTCAGAGAAACGGTTGGGCAATGCCAGCAGTGTCTTTTTTCCCTATCATTAAATAGGCCCTTAGAAAACAGTACTGTCAGTCCTAAACTTTTCTCCTGACTAGTTCACTTAAAAATATTCCATTTTTCTTCTAGAAATGTAAATGGAAAAGTGTGGAGAGTTATTAAAAGCAGCTCTTAATTAGAAAATGTTAGGGGATGTAATTTCAGAACAGCAGTTCTAAGCCTAGACATATGCTTCCACCACAGGAGCCATCCCAGTGTCTGTAACACATGAAGAAAATTCATTACTTAGCGTCCTAAAGGTTTCATTGTTCATTTCCAATAAAAACTACAATATGAAGCTCAGAACTCTGCTAATTTTTGCTTTGCTGTGCAACGGTGGATTTATGTGTGTGTGTGTGCTTCTATTTTTCTAAGATATGTAGTTGATATACTTTTAACTAAATGATTTGGAAATCCTGTTTCAGAGGAGCAGAAGTACCAGCCTTTCACATTTGGGATGTAGCCATTTGTGGTTCACCATTGACAATAGATAACAATGCTGATATGGCTGTTTTAATTAATCTGCTTGGGTTTCTTTGCATTTTTTTTCGATCATCTTTTTTTGCACTTTTGTTTTTCCAAGATTTTTCTTGATCTTTATTATTTTTTCCTTAGTTGTCATTTTTTTTTTTTCCAAGAGCTTTTTTTCCATTTTTGGTAATCTTTAAATCTCATAACTGTGTCATTTCTTCTGCTGCTCTTTTTATTCTTCCTCTGTGACCTTGCTTCTCAGCTGTTTTCCTTCATTTCTGCCAAAAAGTGCCAGACTTCACCTCTTTCACCTCCTTCTATTTACATGCCAGTTCTTTTCAGTGATAATTAATCTTTTGCTCATTTTCCAGTGCTTTCCACATTTTTTTTTGACCATACAGAATTTCAAACAGAAAAAAAAGTCTTTTAGCCTGGCAGTCACCTAAAAAAATGTTGTTGAAGAACAACGATATTTTGCCCAGTTTTTTTGTCTTCCTGGGGAATGTGGGAAAAAAAAAAAAAAAAAAAAAAAAAAAAAAGAATGCTATGAAGTTGCTGCTCCTTATTTTTCCCTGTAGTTCTTCATTCATGTAAAAACTGTACTCCTTGCTGGAATACAATTNATAAAATAAAATAAAATAAAATAAAATAAAATAAAATAAAATAAAATAAAATAAAATAAAATAAGCTAGAAAGGAATAAGTAAGAGGAGTCCTCAGCTCTGGAAGTATGTCGGTCTTTGTGAGATTCTTTTCTTTGCCTTCATGAATATTGATAATACGTAATTATTCTTTTTGTTGAAGTGAAGCACAGCAGTGCTGTGTATATTTTCCTATTTGCATTAACATGCACTTCCTCAGAAGTTGTTTGTATTATAATTTGATACAAAGGCATATAATTTACTCTATCAGTGGAAGAAGAAAAAAAAAAAAAA
>VXAA01006466.1:26298-38896 GCA_013399115.1 Anseranas semipalmata
CCTCCCTCCCCCATCCCCTCCCAACCCACTTTCCTTTTTTCCCTTCCCTTATGCTAAACCCAGGCTGTGCAATGTCTCTTTAGAGTTTCTTCAAGTCCTTGTTTTGCCAGAAACAGAATGTTTGCATTCACTCGGCCCCAGCATACATACAATTTTCAATTCAAAGCTGTTTATGAAATAAGACCATAAACTTAATTTTACCCAGATGAAATGAACAAGCTATGCATCACCTTTCACTGTTCCAGGGCTGCACGTTTATGAGACAGCAGTGACATTACACAAGAACTTTAGCATATTCTAAAGGGTTTTACAAAAATAAAAAGTTCAAAAGTCATGTAAATTACAGTTTACAAGACACCCCTGTCTTAATCCTGTTAAAGCCTTTCATTATTATACTGCTATATTTCCAGAAAGATAAGATTTTCCACTCTTGTCTTTATTTTACACCATGAGGATTTTCAATTGTGAGTGCAGTGGTTCACATAGCTCATTGGAATTCCTCTTTTTGGAGCTTCCAATTCAAATGAGTGAGTAAATATATGGCCTCTGAAGATCACAGAGATTTGTTAAATCCTGGTTAGCATGTAGATTCCATTTTTTCTCTCCTGCTTGATTTATAATGTATAAAAGTATCAAGACATTGAATTGTTTCCTTCATGAGAAAGATGTAAGTCATGATAGAAGATGTAAGTCCTGCAAACTCTGTTGCAATAAGCATGAAATAATTGAAGAAAATGTTTAATTACACTACAAGAGAAATTCAGCATAGTGCAGAGGGCCAGTGTTGGATCTGTGCGTTAGTTGACTACAATGCAAGCATCATTTTAAGGGCCTGTGTAGATAGTTTTATCCAAAATCCACTCATGCTGCAGAAAAGACACCCCATACACACCGGACTCCAGTAAGTCTGTCCTTCCTCACACCTAGCTGCTAGACATCTGTAAGTTGGGTGCATGATCTAATCTAGTCACCTGGGCTTCTTTTCTAGTCAGAGAAGGAACATGGATGGCCACAGAGGACAACCCAAGATAAACATTTAAAAAACTGTGGTGGCAACCTTCTGGGATTTCTATTTCTCAATAAAGTACACAGAGAGCCTGGATGATGAGAATATACCTATCTTCTCCATAACTGATTAGGAAATTCAAAACTCACTTTTAGTTCTGATAAATTTTGCTTGCCTCTTGAAAAAAAATCTAGGTTTAACCATATACCTTAAAAAACAAGTAAAGAGTTCACAGGAAAAATAATAATAATTAATAATAATAATTATATGTTAAGATAGATATTTCTTTGTGCTTTTTCTGTGATGCTTGCATCAGCAAAATAATACTTGCAGGTTTCTAAGATTGTTTAATCTTGCAAATATTTTTCCAAGTAGCTTTTGTCCTCTATTTGCAGCATGAGTAACACATGAGTAGCCAATAAACCGTACTCCAGAGTTCAGAGATTTTAAATATGAAAATAGGATAAAGAGTTGTTTTGCCTTCTTTTTATGTTGAAGACCATTCCTCAAAATAATAAATGATAGCTGAAGACATAAGTGATCAAAAGTTACTCTGGAGTTAGGTGGTCAGGTGGTCAGGTACTGGTTGACCATCTGTGGAGTCTCAGACCTTTACAGAAGGTACCATACCCCTAGAAATTCTCTGACAATCTACCTAGGAAATGACTGAAACACTATTCTAAATGAATCACAGAAGTGAAGAGTATTCTGAAAACTGATACACAATTTTACATGTCAGAAAAAAAAAAGAAAAAAACATATCTGAATGGTGTTCTGGTGAAAACTTGGGCCTGTTTGGATTCATTTGTCTAAACGTTAGTCATACTGTAGAAGGTTTAATTATCATAAAAGAAAATTAAGAACTTAATAAAATGAAATGAAATGAAATGAAATTTCAAAATATTTTAGTCCCCTCAAAAATAGAGAAAAAATGTCTGTTCTGGGGTAGCAGGTGTGACTTACTATTTGATGTGGCAGAAAAGGATATTATTATCAGGTTTTGTAGCTGTTTACATAAACTCTGTGCATCTTGGACCTACTTGCATAGCAACAGATTGTGGATCTTGATCCTGATGTTACATTTTACCACAAAACAATAAGAATAATTAAGGTGATGCAGGTATAAAATACTCTCGAGCAATGCATGATATAGCCCAGAGAAAAACTTGCCTTTGTGATGCCCCAATGTTAACTTTCCAATTTTCTCATAATATATTTTGAACTTTAATTAAAATATTTTTTCTCTTTTATCAGTGTGAAAAAAATATATATATCATGTTTTTCCTGCAAGGGAGCTGTCTTCATAAAATACAGTGCTTTAGTAATATTGCTTTTTGTCTGTGCATGGTAACCACAAGGCTATTCTCCTTTGGAAACAAGTCACTGGAACCAAAAATTCATGCTGTTCAGTCCCAATTTAATCAGAAAGAAGTGAGAGTAATTGGAGAATAGAGTAGCCTACCAAGGGAGGTAATCAGAGAAGTTACTGTGGCTGGAGACACTCAGGACATTAGTGGTAATGGTGCTGTGAGTGACCCTATAAAACACAAGGAGAAACACTGGCTGACTCATGCACAGTAGTAATGCTACTGCCATTGACACAGATTAAACATTTCTCTACTCTGATTTTTTTTAATCAATATAAAATGATTTAATCTACATTTTGACTTTGAATACACTTGCAAAACTTACAAGTGAGTTTTAGTCCTGATACAACATCTCAGCTGAGAGAGGATGAGAAGCAGAGGTAGTCTTACTTCCAGTTTTCCTTCCAAACTTTTTGCCGTTATTACTTGTTTGACCCATATTCAGATATGGAAATATTTTTGCCACTATCCAGATACATGATAGCAAGATAATCTCCCTAATTTAGGTTAAAAGGAATCTAGAAAACTAATTCTGATATAAATATTTGTATTTTAAGTGCCTGAAGGTAATATAAATCTCATCCTCCTAGGTTGTACTTCCCAGTGTTTTTACATCCTCTGACAACAGAGGATCCTGAGTCCCTGAGTGATCCTGAGATCCAGAAGTGGAGTCATAAGGGACATCATCACAGCCTAAGGGCTGGAGTTTGCCAGGATGTTTCTAGAGAAATGCCTCCTTTAAACTTCTCACCATCAATAAATGTAATAAGAAAACCCATATAAAACTGTCAACAGAAGGTCCTATTTTTCCTCTGGGTCTATAAACCATGCAATATTGTCCTTATATCTTCCCATTCTGTTTACATAGAAAACACAAGTTTGGAGACACTGTTTTTTATTTCCAGATGAATACACCATACTTACCATTACTTCACATTATTCTCCCCTCTTCTTTTTGATTCCACAAAAGAGTTCAGCACCACATGTTTCCATGTCTTTATCAGTTATCCACAGAGACTGTAATCATCAGGAAATGGATCCTTCTGTCACAACTCAAAATCACCATGGATAAGTAAACAGTTGAGTGAAATTCAAAGAAAACATGTGGCAGTGTATATCAATATTCCATGCATGATGACATTCATTAGCAACAATCACATGTGTTTCAAGCTCAACCTTTCATTTATCTCTGCATAGGAATATACAAGTATAGGCACACAAATATTCACATAAAACTACATTCTGAATCTTTTCTTCTAATTCCTGAAATGATCTACAAGAAGCTGAATAAAGGTGTTGAAATTTATTTTACTTTTCAAAGCATTTGCTGCATTGCAATATTTTTATAGGATCAATTTTAATGAAATTTCATTTTAATTCTTTTCTGGTTCAGGTTTTTTGATTAGTATTCTTTAACTAAACCATGGTTTAAGCATGGCTTTTATGATTTATCTAAAAAGATACTGTATGTTGAGGGAAGTTATGTGTAAGTTTCAGTTGAATTTGTAAATGTATTAGAAATTTCTTGATGGACATTTATTTTCTGTCATTGAATTCTAAGATCAACTGAGGGACAAGCAAAAAGAAATGGTAACTGGATATGACAGCACCTGTTACAGTTAAATACTGTATGTGTGTCTGCAGATTGTAAGGTATACATTTAAGATTATTTTCCCTGAAGATCATCATTAAGACCTAATTTTTTTTCTTTAAATTTCTAATATAATAAATATCACATATTCACCTCAGCCAGGGATTATCTCTTGGGTCACCACATCCTGTGGTTTGTCTTAACAGCAGTCAGTACTTGTTTTTCCTTAGCATTTCATTCCCAGATTACCCACAGATGAAAGATCTTGTGCACTGGTTCACAGAAGGTGAAAGCTGCACCTGTTAAACAAAAATACCATTGGGTCTCTGTAAGGTTGGACCATATCTTTTTAAATTATAAATAAGGAATAACACCTTTTGGAGCAATGAGCAGAAAATATCCGTTGGAAAGTACTGTTTCTTAATCCTTTTTCTGATACTGATTTGCTAGGAAGCTCTCAGCAACTCATTTCACTCTTCTGCTTTTGTTTTTCTGCCTGGAGAACTGTAATAATAGTCCTTGCCCATACTTAGAGATGTCCAATATATTTGTCAGATAATATTTCTATGAAGTTTGCATTGACTACTTAAAGAAAAGTGAAGAAGCAAAATGTGTTTGACTTGTTTTTGCTTTCAAAGTAAAGAAAAATATTCCTCTCTTTCTTGTTCACCTAATAGCTGATGTCTATTTGCTCTCAAAACCTGTTTTATGACAGGTGGAATCTGGGAATATAGTGGAGTTCTACATATGCATTTTTTGAATGACATTGTAAACACCAAAGATCCTCAGACTGCATGAGAGAGTAGAGCAGTAGATAATCAGCTGTACTTTTCCCCCAAAGTATGTGGAGATTTAGCAGCATGACTCCCACTGGCATTAATGTGGTATGTGTAGCTAAATCATAGTATAGCTAAACCATGGCTGCTTCAAATACATATTCCTTTCACACTCCAAAGTCATGACAATATTTGTTATGTGGACAGTATAAAATGGATGGTAAATAACATTTTCTGCTAGAATGATTAGTTCTTGGTTCGACATATTTTCCACATTCAGAGAATTTAAGACAACTTTTAAGACTGAGTTTTCAGCTGCAGTTGGGGAGCTGTTAGCACAATGAAGGATCAGGAAAGGCATAACAGCATAATGGAACATTGTTTTGGGGTCACTTCACACAGTGAAGTTTTGTGATACATCAGCTACAGAAAATTCAGGTGTGATTTGTATGATCTAATGTTATCTGTCTTAAAGCTTGGTTTCTAGATGAAGTTAGCAACAACAAAAAAAAAAATTATAATCTGACAGCAGGACAGCTATGTCCAAAATGGATTAATTTCACAGTCTTTAGTAAGGGAATGCATTTTCTTGATGCACATGTGCATCCATCAAAAATGGAGCTTAGAAGATTAGCACATACCTTCCACCTATTCTATAATGACTAATTTGAAAAGTCTCCTACCCTGCTCCTTGTACAAAGGACATAGCAAAGACATCTTTTCAGTTTTTACCAGCTATGTGGTTGCCCATAAAATGATATGTATATATGGCTGTGACTTAAGCTTGTAAAACAGTTGTAAAATCAGTGCTAGAATAAATTTCTTTGCAAAGAAAGAGCATGAGAGAAGGGAGTACGTGATGCTTTCTGGTCATCAGAAGAGAAGGATGTAGTGACCATCTCACTTCCCAGAAGGAAGTGAGCACGCATGGAGGAGAGGGAAATCATTTACATCCCTTTTACTGATTTTCAGGATGATCTTTTTTTTTTTATCTCTACACAGGTACCTGCATTTATTATACATTGAGTTTCCCTTGTTTTGGAGGACATTGTTTTTTTCTGGAAGTTAAAAAAGTTAATTCTCTCAGACAAAATGTCTCTGAAATCGGAATTATTTGAAATGCTAATACTCATGGTTGCCTGTTCAAACCTGAGCACACCTGAATTTAGGCACCTACAGTCAATATTTAGAGACATACCAATGACCTGAATTCTCATGTCCTTGTGGATTCCATGAGAAAAAAAAAAAAAAAAGTCTGTTATCTAACTATGGAATTTAGCTATAGAAACTTGTATTTTATAAATAAGGTCTTGCAGATCCTTATTAATGCTTTTTTCAGCAACAAGAAATGCAGTAGCAGAGCATGGAGCACAAACAACCACACCTTCAGAGCATCAGGAAAGAAACAGCTTCCCCCTGACCTTTTGACATGTACAATCTATCGCTCACTCTTCCATATACCTGTGTGCAATAAATCCTCCTAAAATATGTTAAAGCACTTCTGTAAGAACTTGTTCTGGACCTGTCAGTGAACATGCAGCTCTGCACTTCCACCAGGTGTCACATTTTGTGAACTTCCCTTCCCAAAAGAACACTTTTTAACCTGTCATAGTTGAAAACTGTGGTTAAGATGAGCAGACCTAGTCTAAAAGAGTATATTTTTGTGCACTATTCAAAGATCAAATACACCAGGCTGTACTTCAATCCAAAACTAGGGGGACATTGTTAAAAAAAAGAAAAGAAAAAAAAAAGACACCTTCACCACAGTACATTAGGAGGTTGTTTTCATTCACTATTATTCTATAATAGCTTTTTTGATAGCTGTGCCATAGGGACCTCAGTAATAAACCTCCAAAATACCTTGCTGTTTATTGTTTCATGTTGTACTGTACAATCCTTATGACAGGGGTAAATTCTCCTGCTGGTTTGAGCAGGATAGCTACTATCTTTATCAGCTACTAGTTCACCATGAGTGGTAGAGTTTTTATGAATTCCTACTGCAAAAATAGTCTAGCTGTATGGACAGGTATAGCTACAATTAGACGATGATGTGCTAAAAATTAAGCCAGTTACTTGCACTAGTAGGTTTTTACATGAAAAATAATAGAAACTAGCTTCCAAAATTTGGTTCTTTTTGTTCCAAATTTTAAACTCAAATAAAAGCATATGAAGTTACTACAAAGCTCTGAAATCATGACACGTTCTTCAGTACTACAGTGCTGCTGAGAGTGAATTCTTGCTCTGAACACATTTGACTGATTTACAGTGTCATTTTTCTTCCACAAAAGGAAGAACATTGCTTAGCCCACCAGCAGACACAGACATTTCTTAGTGTCATTGCCAATGAAATCTTTGAGCAGGTTGTATTCGAAGAGACTAGTATATATCAAAAAACTCCCACAGACTGTTGAAACTGTAAGACCTTAATGTCCTTGGCCTGCCTATGACTTACAGGGGGCATAAATATGGCTTGGGGATTAGGTACAGAGACACAGCATTTGCAAATCTTAAATTGTCAATTAGAGAGCATCATTGAATCAGTAGCAGAAACTCCAAGGGCATATTTGTCTGAAAAAGAAAGGATTAAAATAGACGGTCCCTACTGACATGAATCTGTGATTCATGACACTTGAGTAGCCACATCTAAAAATTTTGATCATATCAAGTCCAGGCTTTACTTATGCTTAAGTGACTGAGACAAATATTGCCCAGAAAGCACCTTGTTAATAAACTAGTATTTATAATGACAGTTCCTTCCCCTTCTTTGCAGTTCAGCTGTATACCATTAACCATAGGGAGAAAGGGAAGCTTCTACAATATGCCTCTTGTCTATCACTATAGGCATTTTTTAAGATATCCTTTGCATTCTCCACTGTATCACACAGATTTTGCATGCATGCGGAAATTTTATCAAAGAGAAAGTTTTTAAAATGCTCCTGAAGTCGTTAAACACTTCTCAACTCATTAAACACTTCTCAACACACATACAGATTGTAGATTATAATGCAAATCAGTGTGATTTTTCCCTAGCAATATCAAGTGATTTTTTTTGGCAAAGAAAAATCACAAAGATTTCCAGTTGATAATGTATTTTTTAAGTCAAAGAGCAGACTAGCTACACAGCTGTGTTTTGGGGCTATCTTTTACTTTGAATAGTGAAGATAATGATCAATGCATTTATTTACCAAAATAAATTAAATAATATTTTTCTGTGATAAGAAGGTATTTCTGTGTTAAGAAGTAACACTTCTCTAATTTGAGTTAAAGGTAGCATTTGATAGTCCTTTAAAATCACTATAATTAATCTAGTGTTGTTTTTCACTTGATTTTCTTTTTTTTGTTTACGGGATTGAATTACTTTGGTCCAGGAGAGACAGTTATGCATGAACAACATCATTCTATGATGAATTATATTCCTTAAAGTAAAGCATCCTTCTTGAATAGCAGCAATACAATATAGTGATTTATAGCCCTTCTCAGGGAAATAAAGGTGCAGAGATTAATGAGGGGGGTTTGAGTTCAACAAAATTTAAAACATATTTGGATGGTTCCTCATATAAATTCAACTTTAGAAAGTTACATGATGTTTTCCACAAGAGGAAAAGCCAAAGTCGGCTAGCCTACAGTGATACGTATTTTTTAAACTTGCCTTGTATCCAGTTTCCACTTTACTCTCAGTAAGATTTGCACTGGCGATATTTTTTTTTAAAATGTAACAAAAAGAGATGGTAGGAACGGTCATGTACACCTGTAGATGTGTAGGATGGTCATATTTTCTTTTAACTAGCTTTAATACTGTTAATTTAAAAATGCATTTGGAATGGTGTACAACTTCTCTGGTGGGCAAACATATGGACACATTCAGTATTCCCAGAAAGTCCATCTAATCTAAATCAAACACTGCATGATAATGGCAGAGGAAAGCAATGTATGGGCTACCACAAAGACATGTGAAGCACATGTCAAAATGACAAGCATGTTGATCTGGGTAGACTAGCATATCACAATGGACATGAGAACAAGCAAAACTTGAAGAGACAAAAAACTCTCAGGGGAGACAGAGTGGAGATGAGGAAGGTAGCTTTACTAAGATGTTAGTCAAATGCTCAGAATAGAAGGTATCCAAAATGTCTCAGCCTACAGTTTTATAAGTAATAATGGGTTAGAACTCAAAATCATTTGCTTTCAAACCTCATATCATATTTGCACACTTCTGCCATTTCCCCGTCTTGGATTTTTAATTTGTTTTGTTTTTTAGGAAATTTAGCTCCTGTATGCCTATTACTCTGCAACTGCACTGTAGTGCAAGGGTACCTAAACTAAATTGAAACAAGCTAGCTCATGTTACTAATTGCTTAGTATGTGTAGCTACTGCACCATAGACTTCCACACAGTTCTGCTTGGAGTTTCTTTGGGATAGTCTTATTCCAAGCCGTGATTTGATGGCTTCTGCTGAGTCAATCAAAAAGTCTTCAAATGGCAATATCTTCCAGCTTTTGTGCAAGGCACTGCTCCAGGCCATCTACATGTTGAAGAAGAGCTTAATCTGTGGAACAGATTCAATCTTCTGTTTTCATGTTCTTTCTTGTTTTATTGAAGCCAAGTATAAAACCTTGACTATGTGTTTCCTCTTGGTACAATGACAATCAGAAGAGGCAAGGCACATAGATTTCTTTCAGAAATAAATAATGCTAAGGAAATACAGAAAGTGTGGGAGAGGAGAAGAAAAATGTAGAAAAATAATAGACCAACAGAATCACAAAAATAGTCAAAAATGTGGAACTCACAACTTTATGTTAGAAATTTCATATGTTTTCAGGTTTAAAAGAAAAGTTAAATATCTTGATGTTCAAAATTTTTTTTAAAAAATGCTGACCCAGTGGCAGAAACAAAGTAAAAATTTTTTTCTCTCAGAATTTATAAATTGTAAGAAAACATAGTGTCTGTGGACAACACATTCTAACTCAACGCCAATGAGAACTACATAGTGTAAACACAACAAACTACAAAAAAGTGTAAAAAATTCTGAAAAACTGACAGATTTCAAGAGGACTAGAAGAATGATGTTCCTTGTAATAATGAAATAGTACATCAGCTGTAAGCAAGAAACATGTGTGTATCTACATGTGCACATGAGCACATGTATCAATATATAAAGTACATGTTTTATATGTATCTGCATATATGTTGTCATGTGTTGTCTTAGATTGGATAAGATACAATACATTGTCCTATCTTTATTCACAGACTCCAATACTGGGCTATTTTACAGGTCCACAGGTAGAAACCTCACAGTCTGGATTTAAACCCTGGGATTTTACAGCCAGAGAGAGTAGTAATCCTTCCTTTTGTTTAATGCACATCACCTCAGTCCTAAAGCAGCACTCTTTATTTCTTATCTGTCTCTAAAGACAATAGCATAACCTATATTATGTTCCCTGTCTTTCTCACAGCAATCCGTCATTGTCTAAAGCCAGAAAAAGTCTTCTAGATGTGTTTTAATTCATAGAATCATAGAAACAGTTTGGGTTGGAAGGCATCTTAAAGATCATCTGGTTCCAACCCCCCTGCCATGGGCTGGGACACCTCCCACTGGACCAGGTTGCTCAAAGACCCATCCAGCCTGGCCTTGAACACTTCCAGGGATGGGGCACCCACAGCTTCTCTGGGCAACCTGTTCCAGTGCCTCACCACCCTCTGAGTAAAGAATTTCTTCCTAACATCTAATCTAAATCTACCTTCTTTTAGTTTAAAGCCATTAACCCTTATCCTATCACTACACTCCCTGACAAAGAGTCCCTCTCCTGCTTTCTTGTAGGCCCCCTTTANCCTCGACCTACCGGTCATGCTTGCTTTGCTGCAGCCCAGGATGTGATTGGCTTTCTGGGCTGCAAGCACACATTGCCAGCTCACATTGAGCTTCTCATCACCAGACACTCCAAGTCCTTCTCCTGAGGGCTGGTCTCAATCCATTCTCCACCCAGCCTGCATTTGTGCTTGGGATTGCCCCAGCCCAGGTGCAGGACCTTGCACTTGGCCTTGTTGAACTTCATGAGATTCACAAAGGCCCACCTCTCAAGCGTGTCCAGGTCCCTCCGGATGGCATCCCTTCCCTCCAGCGTGTCAACCGCACCACACAGCTTGGTGTCATCGGCCAACTTGCTGAGGGTGCACTAAATCCCACTGTCCATGTCACCAACAAAGATGTTAAACAGCACTGGTCCCAACACTAACCCCTGAGGAACACCACTCATCACTGATCTCCACTTGGACATTGAACCATTGACCACAACTCTTTGAGTGCAACCATCCAGCCAATTCCTTACCCACCAAGTGGTCCAACCCTCAAATCCATGTCCCTCCAATTTAGAGACAAGGATATCATGGAGGACAATGTCATGTGCTTTGCACAAGTCCTGCTAGATGTCAGTTGTTCTTCCCCAATCCACCGATGCTGTAACCCTGTCATAGAAGGCCACCAGATTTGTAAGGCACAATCTGCCCTTACTAAAGCCATGTTGGCTGTCACCAATCACCTCTTTATTTTCCATGTGCTTTAGCATAGTTTCCAGGAGGATCTGTTCCATGATCTTGTCGGGCACAGAGGTGAGACTGACTGGCCTGTAGTTCCCTGGGTCTTCCTTTTTTCCCTTTTTAAGCATGGGTGTTATGTTTCCCTTCTTCCAGTCAGCGGGAATTCTGTGTGGGCTCTGAAATCTTCCAGGTTTCCCAAGGAATAACAGCTTGTCTTTTAATCACTTGGGGCTGGATTATGCCCCCAAAAATGAGCTTGTCCTAGTAATATTACTACTTGCCAAGGAATAAGGGGTTGCCATATGCAAAAACAAACAAACAAACAAACAGACATACAAACAAACAAAAAAAACTACATTTGGACTGTAAATAATCAAAGCTTGCACAGTCAGATGGATTTGCTTGTCTGTAAATCTTTCCTCAGATTTGGTAATCTCCCAATGGAGCAGACAGTCCTGACTGCTGTGATGATATATGGACTGGCTTATCAGTCTGAATACTATCCAAGTGACTGTTTGCTTGCACTTTACATCTTAAATGTTTTATAGTGGATAGCAGTAAATTTATTTTGTCACTTTAAAACAATTTCA
Source organism: Anseranas semipalmata (assembly GCA_013399115.1). Lineage (NCBI taxonomy): Eukaryota > Metazoa > Chordata > Aves > Anseriformes > Anseranatidae > Anseranas > Anseranas semipalmata. Next base: position 38,163 of record VXAA01006466.1, read on the forward strand.
AGATTTCTGTAAGAAGGGTCTAGCACTAACACATCCCCCTCTGTACAGAAGCCTTGTATGTGAAAGCTGGAAGGATAACTGCTTCATCTACAGATGGGTTTCTCTAGCTTTCCTGAGGAAAGAAGCAGTCTCAGGCTAAGCAGTCAGAAGAAAATGGAAGATATAGGGCAGAAGCTGTAGTATTCACCTGTTGTGGTTTAACCCAGCAGGCAGATAAACACCATATAGCCATTTGCTTACCCTCCCCCCACCCCCAGTGGGATGGGGGAGAGACTTGAAAAATGTAAAAGTGCAAGAATTCATGGGCTGAGATAAAAGCAGTTTAATAAGAGAGATAGAAAAAAGAGAGAGAGAGAGAGAGATAAAGAAAAAGAGAGAGAGAGAGAGAAAGAAAGAAAGAAAGAGAGAAAGAAAGAAAGAAAGAGAGAAAGAAAGAAAGAAAGAGAGAAAGAAAGAGAGAAAGAGGGAAAGAAAGAAAGAAAAAACAAGTGTTGCACAGTACAATTGCTCACCAGCAAACTGATGCGTAGCCAGTCCCCAGACAATGGCACCCCCCCTGACTAACTACCCCAGGTCTTTTTCTTGAGCATCACATTGTATAGTATGGAGTCTTGTTGAGTTAGAAACTGGCTGGGTGGCCGGGCCCAAAGAGTCGTGGTGAATGGAGTTAAATCCAGTTGGAGGCTGGTCACTAGTGGTGTCCCCCAGGGCTCAGTATTAGGGCCAGTTCTCTT
>VXAA01006466.1:44188-54380 GCA_013399115.1 Anseranas semipalmata
TTTTTTTTTTTTTTTCAGTGTCTTATATTTTGCCATATTTCTTCCTAATATTTTTCTGTGTATTCATTTCCATGCTCTGAAATGTGTTGCCATGTCTCTGTATGATTGCACCAAGCCAGGAAGTCATGTTTCAGAGAGTAATTAAACTAAACAATCCCCAAATATTTATCAGTCCAATATCATCAAATATCACTGAATTCACAAATGTTTGTTCTGGACATCTCAACACTGAACCATCCTTTTATCAACAGATCTACCTATCTCAAATTCTACTTACTTCAATTTTTGTTTGCTACCAAGTTATGACTTTCATGAGTAAGAGTCATTTATATGTAATCTGACACATTACTTTAATTAATTATTGTTCCTGTTATCATTATCATCATTATTTTAAAGGGAAAGTACTTAATTTGTTGCTTGGTATAATTAACTTTTGTTCAGTGTAATTAACTTTAAAAAGTCATTTCTCTGCAAGATCAAAAGTGGCCTTTTTAAATTCTAGGCTATGCAAAGCAGTAGTCTGCATTTTACAAGGGAGAAAAGGTAGTAAGTGATATTTTTACAATAAAATTTTGGACAATATCTACTACTCCAGTCTAAAATCTATGAAAATCTAGCCTCTTTTCTATTCCTTTTAGTAATATTTATATTTTCCATCACGTTCAGTGAGATACAAATTTTAACCTTTTTCAAACAAAAATGGTTTATCAATGTGCATTACAAAACTTTTTCCTGAATTCCTCTGATCCTGGCAATATCTCATAATGCTGAGGTCAGGAAAAATCCACATGACAATGAAGATGGATGAGATGGAACAGTTTTTACAGGACTTTTTTTCTACATTCCAAAGGTTGCCCAGCACCACTGGGATGGGCTGTGTAGCCATATCTACTTACCTACTCTATTTTCTGCAATATTTTGATTCTCATTTGTGTCTGTGCCATTCCTACCAGTCTCTAACACTAACTTGCAATGATTAAGATTAATTAATTTTTTCTTTGCTACAAGTTTAATTAACTTTAATTTTCAAGAGAAAAAGATAGAGATTTATACCACTTATGTGGGAGATACAAATTGCACAATAAAATTCAATTGTTCCCCCAGAGTGTAAGAGTAATATGTATGTCTAACATTGGAGCAGAAAGTTCACTGAACTCAATAGAAAAAAAAAATCTCAAGTAGTGGGCATTCTTCTATAGATAATTTAGCTGTAATTCTTTCTTACTCTTACAGATTCAGGCTCAGTTATCATATCACACCCAGGATCACACATATCACACCTTGTCATGAAGATTTTCATTTCTCCTTGATCCATATCATGTCTCCCTACTATTCTGTCTGTAAATTGGTAAGCACATTAAGCCTTTGGTCCAGCAATGTGCTTAATCATGTGCAGTTTTAAGCACTTGTGTAATTCTGTTGATTACTGGATCCAGGCCACCTATGACTCACGAAAAAGACTGTATAGTGATCAAGACACTGAATAATGATTAGATAGTAGGGACATAGCTCCCCTTTGATACATTTCTCCTACGTGACTCTTAGTGAATTACTTAAACTATGCCTTACATTTGTCCTCAAAACACTATGACTTTTGTTGAAGAGGTATTGTGAAAATGTAGTCTTTGAAGTTTGTGAGGCACTGAAATACTAATTTAATGGGTTACACGGAGAAGCTAGTAATAAAACTGAACATTTTCATCAGGGTTAACTGAAACAGACCTAACCTCATTGAGAACAGGTGGTAAAAAACTGTACAATGCTTGAAAGAAATTAGTTAGGAGATTAGCCTGGTCTCCAGCGAAAAGGTATTTATGCATAAAAAATGAAGCAGTGAACTAAATGTTCTTCCTTAGAACTGCCCCAGGATAAGAACAGTCATGCAATGTGAGCCACTATTAAAGTATGCTTCTGCTGCAGCAAGGCAGGGATACTTTCAAAAGCACAATCCGTCATTTGTGTGGCAGTAGGCTTACTGTGACAGCACTGAAGGATAACAGTGTGCAGCACTGACAAAGAATTAAACACAATGAACAAACAACCCTCCCCTCTCCCGCGATACACGGGATAAGTAGATCAGGTCTACATATGCAAACATGTACACATGTGCATATGTATATATACACATATGTATGTATACATATATATACATATATATGTATATATGTATGTATCCATTTAGCTAATTAGCTATCAGTTCCTTTTTGTAATTCAGAACGATTTTCAAAAAAAAAAAAATTGGATTGAAAAAATTGAGATTGGATTGAGAAAACTGGATGCCTTTAATTCTTACATGTTCTTGAATGTTCTTAATTATGCAATAATTCTTAAATTTCTGCTTTCCATGGAAAATGTGTTTGACATTTTCACAGGGAAGAACAAAGGAAAGAGTTTGCTGAATACACATATGGATGGGAAGTAAAATATTTCCATCCAAATATATCACAAAAGTCTCTTGCAGGAATGCATTTTCTCTCATGCAAAGCAGTTGGGACAGCATTGGTTCCCTCCATCCACTTTTCATCATGAAACAACATCATGACACCTAATGGAAAATTCAGTCTGGTCTGGGAGAATGAGGATATTAGCAGGAAGACTAAAAGCCTTAAAAGAGGCACAGTCATAGCTTTTTCTTATTGTTCGGCTTTGGGTTTTTTTGGCAAACACACATATACACGCATATGCATACATGTCTGCAGCCATTCATTTATATATGTGATGTTTGATAAACAGCTCTTTGTTCCTTTTTATTGAATTTTTCAAAAATTCGAGTTCATACAGACAGATTCTAAATGTGCTTCCTTGTGTTACCCCTGAAAACTGAAAATTTTTATAGTCAATTCAGTACAAGAACATATGGAATGTTACTACTTTTTTCCATAATGTAATTCTAATAACAAATAATAATCTTTTCTTTGTAATTGTGGACATCAAAGCTAATAAAAATGTGAGCACCAATGCCAATAAAATGGTATAATCTTTATCAGTAATTTTAATAGGCTTTTATTTAAAAGAAAAAAAATAATAATAATAGTAAAATCCAGCTTTAATTATGTACAGCACATTCTAAAATGTGCTCAGATTTCTTGTAAGGCACTTGTATAAATTTTGGTCCCTGACCCCTTGAAATTTTAACGTTTTGTTGGCTTACATGTCATAGTTTAATCCCACCAAACCACTAATACTTAATTAAGAACCAAAGGCTATTGTCCCTTGGAGCAACAGTTATTTCATCTCTGAGTGCTGAATAAGTAGTGGTATGTGGTGGGGCAGCCCAAGACAGAATCTGGAGGGGACCTTGTGGGAGCAGCAAGGGTCCCTGACAGGGTGGGAGCTGCAGGGCCCAGAACAGAGAACACATCAGCATATGCATCAGGCTGCACCTGCAACTTTGGGATTACAGGCAAGAAGAAAACTGCTGTCAGGCCTGGCTGCCTGCTGTCAGCGTCAAAGGCTTGGATAGAGTAATTCATCAAATTTTGTTCAGTTTGGGGCAGGTGAGGAGCTGACAAGGTCATTCTTGGCTCTTCACGTGACGTGAAGGTTGAGCACAAACCCACTCACTGCACCAAGGATGGGACTGGACTAGGTGGAATGGGGCAGCAGGATGGATGGCACACATTTACAGGCAGCTCCCAGTGAGGTTTCATTCTTGATAAGGGTAAAGTAAAAGAGGGAAATGAAGGGTTATATCATTTTTTTGTTGGTGTTATTCATTTGTTTTTTTCTTTTTTTTTTTCTCTTTTATTTTTCTTGAACAATGTCAGGCTTTAAGTTTCCATTGCGCACATTAAGCTGTCATGTGTAATGTGGACTTGAATTTCTTTTATTTACAATTCATGCTATTAAAAAAAAAAAAAAAAAAAAAAAGAGTTTTCTTTTCAGAGAACTCATGGTTATCAGCAGAAAGAACTTGTTGCTGAGAGGTGAGACAGAAAGCCTAAATAACTACTTGCAAGTATTACTGTTGACAAAAGCGACTGGTTTTCTGTAACTACTCTACAACTGCTTTGAGTAGTTTTTCACAAATTGTAAACTGAAAAATATAACAATGATTTTTGTTCTTCAATAAAGTTCACATGTGAGAGTTTCTAAGTTGTTTTCATGATGTTTTATTATGGCATTTCTTAACAGAAATGGTATCACTCAATCCTCAATTTCCTTTTGTTTTTTCCTCTTTAACAGATTTCTCATTATGATAAAAATGTGATTAACATGACTGATCACATGTGCTAGCAAAGCACCCACACACAAAAAAGACCATTGGTACCCTGTGCTGCATTAGAAAGATGATTGCCCACAGGTGGAGGGAGGTGATCTTTCCCCTCTACTCAGCACTGGTGAGGTCACGTATGGACTGCTGTGTCCAGTTCTGGGCTCCCCAGTGCAAGACAGGCATGCCCATATTGGAGAGAGTCCAATGAAGAGCCACCAAGATGATGAAGGGACTATAGCACCTTGCCTGTGAGGAAAGGCTGAGAGAGCAGGGACTGTTCAGCCTGGGGAAGACAAGGCTCTCATCAATGTGTACGAACACCTAAAGGGAAGGTGCAAAAAGGACAGAGCCAGGCTCTTTTCGGTGGTGTCCAGTGCCAGGATAGGAGGCAATGGGCACAAACTGGAACATAAGAGGTTCCGTCTAAATATCAAGAAACACTTTGTGGGTGACTGAGCACCATCATGGGTTGCCCAGAGAGGTTGTGGAGTCTCCCTCTCTGGAGATCTTCAAAAGCCATTTGAATGTTGTTCTGGGCAACCTGCTCTAGGTGGTCTTGGTTTAGCTGCGTTGTTGGACCAGATGACCTCCAGAGGTCTCTTCCAACCTCAGCTATTCTGTGATCGCATCATAAGTAATCAAAAATAAAGACAGCATGAATAGTTTTTAAACACAGTGGAAAGATTAAACTTAACTGCACAAAATTTTAGCTTTTTTTTTTTTGTCTGAATAAGAAAGTCTCCTAAAAGTTGAAGCCTATTTATGGAGAGCATACAAACAGAATAAAGGCAAACTTATTTTCTCATATTACTTGCTTTAAACAGCTTAACTGGCTGTGGGTTAACAGAAATATAAAGCATGATCAAAGAGATCTTTCCTGCAATGTATCGAAGACCAAGATCTCACTGAAGACTTCAGGATGAAGTCCGCTATCTGCTTATAGGATCAATTCTGAAATCAATGTAAATCTATTTTATGAGGATGACTCAAAATTCTTCAGTTAAGTATATTAAGATAGTGATTATGCACCTCAAATAAGCAGCAAAGTATTTATCTGAACTTAGGAGTTATCCACAGAATATTCTTGGGAGTTTTGCATATTTGATTGAGATAGCCATTGTTTGGGACATCCTGTAGGAAACTGTCATACCTAACACAGGCATCATCATAAGGGGATGGGGCTCCTTAACATTCTAGTTTCCAGCTTCCATTAAGTTTATGCTACACATATGCACACATTACGTTTACACTACACAGCTATAAGTGTGGTTTGGTTTTCTGTGTGTTCTTTTCTACATACAGTTAAAATAGCTGGATGAAGACACTGTTTGGAAAGGCAGAAGTACCACTGAGTTATTAAGCACGATGTTCATTTTCCCTCATAGAAAAATATGTTGTTCAAGAAAATAAAAAATAATAAAAAATAATAAAAAATAAAAAACACCTTGCAAACCCTTAAAGCATTATTTAAAATTAAACTACCTTCATGCTGGCAGTAACATGAAATATTTTATTTTGACAAAGATTGTATAAAAATCACTTTGAACTTTTTGGCAATGAAAGTCCCATGCCACCTTTGTCTCTTCAATGTACTGATGGCCTTAGTGAGCAGAGAAAAAAATCCAAATATGAATAGAAGCCATTTCAGGCATAGCCTTTTGATAGAATTTTTTCTCTTAATTATTATAAAAGAGATCAAAAGGAGAACTTGATTAATCAAAAAATCAGTGACAGCAGCAAGTTATGGCACTGTAAGTATTCCAACCAATTGCAAATCAATTATGGATTCAAAGTTGCAGCTCCTTCAATGTTCACAAGCAGCAGAATTAATAGTAGTACCAATACTCTCATTCTGATATTCTTCAAGTTTTGCATCTATGCCATTTACCTGAAAGAATTTGTCTCTCAGATACATGGTAGAAATTTGGAGAATCTGCTCCAACTTCTGCTAAGACTTGCATCTCTGTAACTAAAAGAACAAAATTAGTTTTTATCAATTAATACTGGTTGACAGCACTAGAAAGGTGGGGAAAACAAGCTTCTGTTTTCTAATTCATTCTAGCAAGGTTCATTTTGTTGTAACCATTCCAAAATATAAAGAAACTGCAATCAATAAAATATGTCCAATGCTTATTTTCTTTTGGCTCAGTATCTCTATCAGTCATATAAGATAAAACCATGACTCAGAAAGCACTGATCACCAATGACCATTTAAATCAAATTGTTCAGAAATTGGCTATACCAAACCATACAAATGAAATCTGGATCAGTCAGGCGATAAGTTATTATTTATAACCTCATTTACTTGTTTACAGTGCTGAATAAAAATTAGTTACCTTCAGAGTGTGAAAACTCAGAGTCATTTTCAGAGCAGACTGAAAGAGTTGTCTTGACTCTAATGGACTTAACCCTTTAAGCAAAGTTTGTTTTAATATAACCCTTCCCCCCCCCCCCCCCCAAAAAAAAAAAAAAACCTTGATGTACTTCTCTAATTAACCTCTAGATAATCGTGAGTGATACTTAGCTTAACAAATTTATGGGCCAATCAAGTATTATATCTGGTTAGAATATGGGGTTGTTTTTAGAGGGAAAGAATTTTACTAAATGGCAAAAAAAAATGCATAATCAGCTTGACAGAGAAGGAAGGTCAAAGACATTTTGTACTTCTTACTGTCACTCTTAAAGGCATGAGGATTCTTCATATAAAGAGGGAACAATCTTTCTCAATCTAGCCCTTGATTTAATTGCCTGGTGAACCTTGAATTTTTTGGTTCAGGGAATTAACTAGAATTCATTTAGGCACTGCAAGAAACTCTAACTTGGAACTGACCTGGTTGTCACAGGTGTTAGCAGAGAGGAGATGACAAAAGCCAAACAAACTGTGCAGGTGGTATGGTAGTTCCTGACATCACGTGTGGATGAAGTAAAAAATGTGTGCAGGAAGTTTTAAAGCTGGGTCACATTTCTGAGGATACAAAACTTTTGCTTAGCACAAATATAGGGCAGAACTGCATATAGAGATGGTAAGTAAGTCTTTTTACATTGCCTAAGTTTTCAGTGATCACTGGCACTCAAAGCTTGTGCTCACTTCCAAGACTTCTCTCACTGTCATTGGAGGACACTTGCATTTGATTTCTACAGATTACATGTTATTATTCAATGGAAACAGCATGGGAGGAATTGAGTCCAAATACAAGTATTTTGCACTGTAATTATTTTTTATTTTGGTGAAAAGTAACTTTCAAAGTGCATTGCGGGGTAGAGTTTTGCCCTCTAAGGAAACTGAAAATAACCCCTTCAGATGTGGTCATGGTAGACAATATCTGGCAGTTGTTCCTGAAACAGTAATTGCACCCTTGTGTAAGTACACAAAGATACAATCTTTAATTTCATAATTGCATACTATTTTTTCTTGCCTCATTTGGTGTTCAGTGCTTACTTAATGAATACCTATTGCAATGACTTGTTTTATCATCTTTGTTCAGAATATGGCCCTGACCATATTTATAACACATGACATGTTATATATTAAATTATTGATTTCCTCACAAGCTTTTTCTATAAAATTCATTGCTAAAGTATGTAAGTGGAGTTACTAATAATTAGAAAAAATATAGGAAATATTAATTATTTTATCTTCACAACTCCCTGCATGCTTCCTGTTTTACATGCAGGATACATCTACATTGTTTAGCCCAGGAGCAATCATAGGCTCAAAGAAGACATTGCCACACTTCCCTACCTAGGAAACATGCAGCTGGGGTGTATATGTATCCCAGTGTGCTTTGCCTTTTTAAGTCTTTCTATAAAAAAGTCTTCTTCGCTAATCTCTCTGCCCTACCATGCAATATTGCTGCAGGACATTCTAGGATGTACTGGAGCAGCTTTCAGGGTGAGCAGACCTGTTCGTGACTGTACTGGTGCATTTACACAGCTGTTAGCAGGATATAGCATAAACGGCAGCCTTGAGTTTTTTTCACTGGTATATTAAAGTACTGTGCTTAAAACATGATAAATGAAGAGCCACAAAGTCTTTGATTCTTGTAACATATTTGAGACACCTAAGTTTTCTTTGCACACTTCATATTGTATGGTAGCTTATCTCATCATTGTATTATTGATATTGGCTGCTGCAGCTGCTGTGAGCACTCAGTCCCTCTACAAATTACAGACCTTGGGCTCCAATGAGGAGCCAACAAAATGAAAAATGTACAAGCTGTGGCCACCTGTGAAAAGACTTAAATGAAATGCCAGACATCACAAAGAAAAACCTAGACAAAGGAACTGTCTGCAGGGCAATGTTCCCGTGCCTGAGTATAAGTGTAACTCGCTGTATTTTGTACAACTCCCAACTCATTGAATGCCTTCCACCAAGGGCAGTGAGTCAAAACATGTTCAGGTGAGGTCAATGACTGTTTTTGTAAGACAGATTTCTGGTGAGAAATATGTACTTGGGAACACTTAAGTAAGCAAGAAGCATGTCAGGCTAAATTAGAGTAAGTCAGCTAACTCCCATCCTTTCATTTACAGTATGTTAATCTATGGCTCAATACACACCCTGTAATAGTGATAATTATGTATATATTGATAGACTAGTACCTTTGAAACCTTTGGAAAGCTGCAGAAACAATGCAGAGTGTAATGTAAACTATTTTAAGCAAACAAACAGGAAATTAACTTTTGCCATGTGAAGTTAAGATATCTATTTTACTGTTGACTGTAAAAGTGGACGAAAGAGAGAAAGGAAGATCATTATAGGGGGGCACATTCACCTGATAAGGTGAGCTAGAAAAAGCTCTTATACTCCTTATATAAGGTGTCTGCACACCCTTTTTGTAAAGGTTTGTTTTCTCCTGCTTTGTGTTTCCAAATAGAAATATCTGCACATGCAATGAGTGGTATAAGACAAGTGAATCTGGGAAGCTGTGGATCTATTGGGAGGACTTGCATATTGGATCTGTAAATGATAAACAGATGATCTGTGTCATAAGCTCCGTAGGTTCAAAGCTTCTTGGAAGTACCACACATCTACGCAGACCTTGCAGAATTATTTCTGCACATGCACAGTAGTTTATGGCATCCCGAATATATCAGCTCTGTTGCACATGTGTAAACCACCTGTGAATCATATGGACAACAGATCTGATGCTTCTCTTGAGGCAATGGGTCTGGTAGCTATGAAAGACTTTATTTTTAGGGAATTTCATCTTCAGACACGCTCTCCCTTGCCCCATAATACTTTTGATCATAAACCACTTAAGTATGTATATTTCTTCACTGTGGTAATCCTAAACTGATAGATACTTGTTTTACTTTGTAATAGATGTAAAGTCTCTCTCTGAAGAATTTTGCAACTGGAGCTGCAATTTTTTTTATAGTGTATGACACAGCTTTCCAAAACACAACACTTTTACTTTTGTTTCCATCTTAATATTTATTTTGCTTATGATACACATCAGGTCACTTGAACACAGGATGTCAGTTTTCCTAATTGAAGTCCTTCTGCTTTTCCTGTAATCAATTTCCTTCCATTCCTATTATCCCATGCATGGTATTATGAATAATATGTCCTTTTAAATTGCAAATAGCAACTTACACCTATTACATACTGCATATTACAAAAAATATGGTCAGTAGGAAAAATCTGGGGGATGAATTAAATAGAATTATTTATTAGATCGTGAAACTGGTATTCTTAAAACAGCCACAGAACTACCTGATGGGCCAGATTCTGGACTTTGCTCTCTGTCCCTCTTCTGTCTCTGACAACCATTCTGAAGCTTGAGAGTGAAAAATACTGTAATTTTTTCCTCATTTGTGAGTTGAAAGATAATTCATAGATGTCCTGGAGCACATTCCCTCTGTTACTAGTGCAACAAATTTACAGACAGAATTGCATAGTGCCTTTTCACACTTTCTGAGCTTTGCATTTGCTTTTCAGTACCCTTCTGTCATGGGGGAAAAAAAAAAAAAAAA
>VXAA01006466.1:54408-109456 GCA_013399115.1 Anseranas semipalmata
AAAAGAAAAAAAAAAAAAGAAAGAAAGAAACAGAGATGGCCAACCTATTTGACCCTCTAGGACAGATTTCAAAATTTTCTCGCTGTGGAGAGCCAGAGGATAAATCCACATCCCTCAAAGATCAGACAGAGTGTGTGTTTGCTTAGGGTTTGGGGGGAAGAAGAGGAGGGCATGACAGGGACTTCATGAAACTGTTCAGAGACAGGAACAACTATACTCAGATATGGATTTGATTTGCGTGTAAAAGAGAGTCTTAATACATTGATGTTTTTGTGGTTTAAGAAACCTGGGATTACCATCCATGTGACAGGAAATGCCCTTGAGAAAATATTGTTTTACTCACTGCCCCATTTAGTGCAGTGATTTTCAGACTTCTGTGTATGAGCTTCAGATCTTACAAATTTTCTTCTGGTGTCTATAGAATTTCCCCCTCACTTTACTGATATTGTCCCAGACCAACATCTGGTGAAAATCAGTATAATTAGATCCTGAAAGCTTGTGTATTTTACTTGCATCCTTTTAATCTAATAAAGCTCTTACCTTCAACCTTTTGTCATAGATTTATTTGTAATACATAAAGCTAGAGCTTCCAGCATGATAAATTATGAAACAACCATAACTCATAAATTGAGCTTTCATGCAAAGCTACTTACTAATAGGAAGTCAAACTATCCCAAATTAAACCACACTTTCCATTATATGATTGTATTGGCTATTACTTTAAAGCAAAAGTAAAATTAATTATAGGATAGAAAGCAGAAAATTTCTCATATTATTGCCATTATCTTCTGTGGGGAATAAAAAAGACTGAACAGCAGCTCATGAAGTTTGGATTTTTAAAACAATTAGTTGAACAATGTCTTTGGTGGTAAAAGTTAAAAAGACCTTTGGTGTTAGGCTTCATTTTGTTTTTGCATTCTTGATACCTACATGCTTCAGTTTGCAATTTTCCCTCCCTCTCTCTCTCCTTCCCTCCCTTTTTCTCTGTCTCACGTGCACTTCATCACTAAGCACTTCATTACCCTGACCTTTTTACTATAAACATTTGGGCACAGATTGCCTACAAATGGGTTAGAAGGAAATAAATCACTCTCAAAGGCATTTCCCATGGTTTGCCAACATTGTTAGCCAGCTTCTGCAGATGCCCTTCCTGGCATCAAAGCCCAGGAGCCTGCAGGAAACAAAAGAAGTGCCAGGTTTCTCCTGATGCCCAGGAAAGGCTTTGTCTGCTACAGGAGAACTCCGTGTGCTCTGATAAATGCAACTGTACTGAAAGAGCGTGGGCAGTTTAGCTTTGTGACCTTCTTGAAGTTGACAGCTTCCCCCATAGGTCCTTGACATAGACTATAACACAGACAGTCAAAGCTACTAGAGTAAAGGAGAATTGCATACATTTTACTCTTAAGTCATCCTTCCTCTTTGTGGATCTCAGGTGCCTTCGTAACTTCATAGGCTTTATTGATTCCATAAGCTGTGTGCAGGGTTTTATTTACTGATTTATTTATTTATTACTATCTGAAGGAGAGTATTTTTTGCACAGCCCCATTCTATCACCTTGACATTTCATATATGCCTGTAGTGTTTAGGCTCGGTTTCTAGAAATTATAAAAAACAATACTCTTGTAAAGTAAATATTTTTGCTGTTAGATTTACTATATTTGGAACCACATGGGCAGTTTCAGGTTAGGGAACTGTTTCAGAGCAGTATTATCCACATTAAATTATAAAAACAAAATGCAATATACCTTCATTTGGATAAAAATAAATAAAAAATAAAAAACACCTTCTCTCCCTGCTGCAGATGTAACTTTGGAGGACTAGTTTTGGAGGTGTCTAAAATCTCACATGAAGGTTTCTAAGCTTGAAAGCTGTCCCAGAGCTTCTCAGCAGGGTAGTGTACACCTGAGGATGAGGACAACAGCATGCCATTACAAAAGAGACAAAGAAGCTTTCAGAGGGCTGTGAATAGTTCAAAGAAGTGGATTTTTCATCCTTCCTCTCTTAGCCCCACTGCTGCATTTTGACTCTTTTCTCACTAGCAGTATTAGATGTGGATGGGTTATTCAGACTAAGTACTTTTACACTAAATATTGGACAGTATTTCCACTGATATTGGTGCAACAGGCCTTCTGCTGCCCCCAGCAGCCTTCTGACTCAAGTAGCTGCCCACTAGTAGTGCCTAAAACCAGCCTGAAGACATCCTATTTTCCTCAGTCTGCAACTGTCTACAGAATGGATAGTGGTATACAAAACAGTGTGCTGTTCCACTCCAGAGGAGCGGATGATCAGACTGAAACCAGATTTGTTTTGCTATTAAGGGAACATACCTTCACCTTTACTTTTTTGTTGCTTCATTATCATGAAAAGCATTTGCTGTATTTGGTAAACACAAACACTTTTACTCTAAAATAAGCACATTTTTATATATCTTTTTTTGATTTTTTTTTTTCGCCCCAAGCTAGAGAACACAGAGCTAAATTTATTGTAGGATATCAAGGCTATAAATGCACCAGATTAGATGGCTCAGAGACTATCCTGAAAGTATTCAGCATCTTCAGAGATTAGGCCTACAGAAAGAACTTAAGTTTTCCTTAGAGCATTGTTCAGGACCTCAATGCTTGCATGCATTTAACCCCAAAAGATTTTTTCTGTATTCACAGTAAATCCATAATCTTTTATAATCTGTATATTACTTGGTAAAACTAGCAAGTACGTCTGCTTCACCTTCTGCTTTCCCTTCAACTTTTCTCCTCCTCTCAGCATAGTTATTTATTGAATCTTAAGTTTACTTAATTACCTAACATGTCCCAGGTATACTTGTCTTGGTAATCTGCAAGGTAATATACATGTACTAGACCATCACATCATGATTTTTCTTTCTCAACATTAGGATTGAGGAAACTAATATGTACATCTTCCAATCTTTTTTTAATTGTTTATTTATTTTAAAAAGAACAATACAAAAATTAACACAAGTAGAAAATATCAGAATGATGACAAAATAGCTTCGTATTACATGTTCTCATGCACAAAATAGTTTCATGCATAATATGAACCAAAGTGTTATCATCCCCATGCTGTGAAGAATGCATGCTGAGCAAAGGATTCTTAAAATCCAGAAGGAACCTCATCAACATTTGAAATTGGCAAATGCACAAGGGCTGCCATAAAACACGTATGCACTGCAAATATCCTGATTTGAACCCTCTCCTCCAATGTAATCTACTTTGATTTAATTAAAGAAAAATGTCACGGTGACATCGATGATCAGTCATGAATAAAGAGCACTTTCATTCGTAGTAGAGTAACACACAAAGCCAAGGACTGATGGTCCAACAATAGTGTATGCATGTCTTTATGCACATACTGTGTTTATCTGTGCATGGGAGTATGTACATATGATATAAAGTACATAATATATTTATACACTGGTCTGATATATTACAAATAAACTCATTATCACTCATACAGTATGATTAATCTTGGAACATTCCTGTCACTGGTTTTGTGTTATCTGTATGTACGTACAGATGCTCATGTGCGTAGGAATTACTGTATGTATATACAACACTGTAAAGTGATCTCGAACCCCTGTGGTATCAACAACAACATTTTAATAAATTTCACCTGCAGCTGTACCTCTATTTGCCAGCCTAAGGACAGCTCCATCATGACAGTGGAAACACTTGGGACAGGAAGTAGAGCAGCTTTCACATGCTGCACTGAGCTGCCAGGAGCAGAGGGTGCCCTGCACCCGTCCTTCAGTGCTCATCAATGCCTTCCCTTAGAGCCACGCGTACTGCGGCAGGGCAACACCGCAGCCCCTACTGCTGACTGACTGCTGGCTATGGTATCCTGCACATTGCCCGGCTGACTGCAGAATTGGTAACGTATGTTAAGAAGCAAGGAGTAACTTGAGCTGAGAACATGAAATTGTTCACAAAGAACAGAAAGCCTGCAAAATTTCCACAGCACAAACACTGGTGTATTAGAATGACATTTAACTGCAAAGGAATCTAAAACCTTTATCATGAGAAATACAAAGGAAGGAATCCAAATACTCTTAACTCTAACTCCAATTCTAATAAGAAAGTTAATCTCTAAAAATCAGAACTCTTTGAATTATAGAGACTGAAATGACTGTAATAATCAGATACCATTTAGCCTTTTCTGTCCAATATGGTATTATGGTGAGAAGGAGTACAGCTATGGTATAATGTAATCGTAATGAAATGAAGGATATTAGCCTGTGTGTAAGGGTGTAAGTTAGTCAAGTCTCAAGCCCAGTGCAAAATGGGGGAGCAAAGGAGGACAGGAAAGAGAGAAGCAATATCCGTATGCCATCATTTATTGCCTCACCAACACAGAGAGTGCAGCATACTGTGATCTTGTCTAGCAGTGCAGGATTCTGGTCTTACTTTGCATATCCTCATTTGTTCTCACATTTCTTATATGTATACAGGGAGAACTTGTAGAAAAATATATATGTGTGTGTGTAAAGACAAAGAGCTTTGAAACATTTCCCCTCATACTATTAAAATGGTGAAATATCTTCAGCATGATTTCTTGTTTTACATTTTCGTGACCTTTGTATCTCTCTTACTTTTTATTCACCTTACAGAGCTCCTTGTAACAATGGATGCTATGTGCCTATTGCCAATATGTGGGCTGACAGCCTGATTTAACTGCATTTTCCTATAGCTTAGAGTTCAGTTCTGAGGGACAAGAACACTCTGAAAACTTGTTTCAGACACTGAACATTAATGATGCTCCCTACCACATATGTGGCACACCATACCTCACAGGAACATACTCTCTCACCACTTTTCTAGAATTACAGAGAACTGCATATTGTGCTGTGGAAGTACAGTAGATTCACAATAAAGATGTGGCCTGCGATATCTAATGGGTGAAAATCTTTTTTCCTACCATTGCTTTTTTCTGTCTTGCATAATTGCACAGGTGGATATTGTGTTTTTTGATTGTGTTTTGGTGTGGTTTTTTTTTTGNACAATGGACTCATATTTTATTCTTTGGGGGTAAACAGTTTAGCAATATTTTTTTGCTAAAGTCTTTGAGCCTGCAGGTGCAGCTGATGCAGCTATCATTTCCGAAAGAAGAATCGATGTATCTCTTGGCAAAGTGCTAAGGTTGCATACATTTTGTTCTCTTTTGACTCATAGTTCCAACTGTCATTAAAAAAAATAAATAAAAATCAGAATATAATAACTGTATAAAGTTTGCTTTCATGCATGAAGATGACAACAGCATGCAGCATGCAATTACATACAGTAACTATGTACATGAAAAAGAAAAGTATAACTTTACAGACAGCAAAATTGCCCCCTTCTGGGTCAGTGATAGTCACAGTGAAAGGTATTACATTTATTTGATATTCACAGTAATCTGGTAACTGCTTCTTTACCAGAAAAAATGCTTTTCAACAGTTGCTTTTGTCTTTACTATAGTCGACCATTTTACTGTAACTGCCATTGATCATTATATCACATTGAGTCATTATTCGGTAAATTTTAGACATTTCAGACAACCTTTACCTTACATTATTCGCATACAATGCACACTTGAAGAATAGAGCTACATTTTCTGAAGAACAAAACCTGGCTATACTATCAGCTATTTCTTTTCTCAGCATCACATACAAAGACATATTGATTTGGGTGTTATCTTCTGTAGACATATTCCTATGCAGTTTCAGTCTTGCAAAGCTACTAAGTAACAGGTATGTGCATTTAAACATATCTGAAAATTTTGCAGACAAAGCTGCTTACGTGGGGCAGAGGGATATTTACTGTCTGAAAACACTTGGTAAAACACTGATTCTCTTTGCATAGATTCATTCCAGGTATTTGATCTGAATTGTACGGCTCATGAATTCCACCAATCCATAGCCTTTTACCTGGGTGGAAATACATGTTTAAGACGTGATAGGATATGGAGTCAGGAAGATACAGTAATAAAGGAAACCTGGTAGAAAACTGTTAACTTGTTCAGATATTGGCTTCAGAAGGAAGGCAAAGAGCTGTAAGTATCATTCTCGAGGAAAACGTGATAGTGATTCAGAACATATTAAATCAACTGTGTTGTATGTAAGTCATTTAGAATTCAATATGTCAAAGTACAGAACCTTGTGGCTTTTTAAAGAGTGGTGCTGGAGTAAATTTGCATTCCATTATTTCCATATTATGTCCCCTAGGCCTTAGTAATGACTACAGAAAGCAATTCCAGATGAGTTATGCTTGTGAAAACATGCATACATGGCTGCTGCTCACAGCAACAGCCTCATACCTGTCCAGCTAAACTAAACTGACATGTACCAAGTACTTCAACATGATATTAAATTGTTTATGTCTCTAACAAATGTCAAAAAATGAACACTATCAGGCTGAAACAGTGGACTTTGTTTTCGTAAAGACCTGATACGACAAACATCACTGAGATCCCATTAAGCTCCACTATCGAATAAAGAGTTGCACTTAATCTTGTCCACAGACAGAGCAGACAAATGGAGCTCCAGAGGTGCACAGTGGGCCGCTGCTGCCCCCTTAAGACAAGTAAACATAAATAATTGTATGTGTGCTGTACTTCGTCTACATTTTCTCAAAGGTCTTTCTCTACGAGCTATTACAGAGAGATTATAATACGAGACTTGCCTAGTGTAAGCTGGTGTAACAATAAATCCAGTTTATTACAAGACCAATGAAAAAATAAGGTTGAACCTCAGAGAATATGACAACCAGAAATATATTTGTCAATACACGTTGGAAGCTTTAAGACAGGATGGAACAAACTGTGAAAACAAAGATATAGTTAACAGTACTAAAACTTGAAGAAGAGTTTCAGCAGGGAGAAAAAAGGTTCAGTCCCCACCCATGCACTTTAGGATGACATACAGCTTGGTAACCTAGGTAGGCCATGAGATGATTGTGTGAAAACTATAGCAAGGATGAGTTATTATCACTTTCCATTCCTTTAACCTTTGTCGAGAGACCTGATTAATATTTGGTCATTTGCTCCTGTCTTTAAATTTTGTCTAAGACATGGATATTAGAATTTTAATGGCTGCTTATATATGTCTTTTGAAACTGAATTGCATAGGGTGATATTTTGACCTAGACTGATGTTCTCCATTCTCACTTGGCTGTTCACCTCTGCCTCTTTGAATCAAGTTTGGCCAGACACAGCAGGCAAAGCAGAAAAGTTAACTCACTAAGTATAAAAGGAT
Source organism: Anseranas semipalmata (assembly GCA_013399115.1). Taxonomy (NCBI): domain Eukaryota; kingdom Metazoa; phylum Chordata; class Aves; order Anseriformes; family Anseranatidae; genus Anseranas; species Anseranas semipalmata. Next base: position 61,652 of record VXAA01006466.1, read on the forward strand.
AAGGTTTTGTCTTCTTGCTTTCTATTCAATAAACTTAATATAGCAAGGACACAGAGGCACAGTGGGCTCCAAATAACTGTAATTACTGAACATATAAAAACCCTAATGCTTGCTGCTTTCAATAGTTTCTGGTGGCTTCTGAACTATAGAACAAAATGTGTGCTCCAATTGAAAAATGAGTGCAGTCAATTAAAAAATACTACCCAATTGCAGGGTAGCACGCTACTCACCTTCTGTACACATTTGAAGAAATTTCCAGCCACTATTCTTCTTTGCATCACCTAACTGTGCATGCAGGCATCACCCTGAGGAAGACAATCTACCCCTGATCAAGAAAGCATTCAAATACTAATGCACATTTTTAAGTAGAGACAGAGAATATGAGATCATACACTTTCATAATAGAAGGACAGAATGTAGTATAGCTCCAGCTTCTGCATATAAAAATAGTCTGCTTAGGGAGAAGCAGCACTGGCAATTACACCTATTTATTTGTGCTGGGTATGGCATGTCAGGCACATTGTAAATTCAGACTACAAAGGAAAAACAATTTTGCTGCTGATTGTCCTCCAGCATCATATTAAAATAATTGAAATATTTTAATTCCTTCCCTTTGTGGCAAAAATACAAGGCTTCTGGAGAATCCTTCTACAGAATATGAAAGTCGAAAAAGGTCTGACTAAACATCTCCCAGCTTGTTGTTCAGACAATTAATGTAACTGAAATCTACTGTGTGTTTACTAGACATGAATAAACGAAAGGAAAATAACTCTGTGAATACTTGTTAAGATTCAGAAAAATTGCCACTATCAAAATTGCCGCAACACCACCCGTGTTTTCTGGAACAATAAGCAAAATGATGACCTGAAATGACCACGAAAATTACCTGAAAGCTTATCTGTGTTTCCCCAGGTATTTTGATTTTTTAATAAATGATATATAGTCTCCATAATACCTTTGCGCAACAGTCTTTAGTTCACCACTGCAATAGCATTATTGCTACAATTATTTAAAACAGCTAGTTAAGAGCAAATACAAACCCACATGTGTGGTTTGTCTACTGACCACAAAAATATTTTTGTTTATTTAATACTAATTCCCTTAGTGCTCAATTTATCTGTTAAATGCAATCATAACTCCAATGCAAACCCAGTGTGCTGAAGTGTGTCAAATATATTTGTCAGAGCACAATCACAGCACATAAATTAGCTCTTAAGGACCCGAAATATATAACAATACTACAAACTCAGAATGTTCATACAAGTCTGTGAAAGATCTTGAATTATTATTTGGGAAACTATTCCAGAAATTTTGAATGACATTTTCCAGAATTTTACAATGCAGCTGTGAGCAAATCAAAAGTGGAGAAAAGGGAAAAGAATGGATACGTTTGTTTAGAAGTCTTTATCGATTTCCAACTTTTGCCTGAGTTAAATGGAAGAACACCATGTCAGAAGCAGAGCATGCTGAGTACTTGTCGCTTAGCAGCTCTCAGAATGGTTGCTACACTTTCACAAGAGCAGCCCTTTCTACAGTACGACACTTCAAGCCCAGCAACACTATGCAGTGTGCTTTATAATGCCTTTGTCAGAGAGACTGTACTCTTCTTAAAAGGATCTAAAAATACATTTTGAAGACTATTTCAAACATTTTTCTTTTGTTTTTCTCATCAAGCTTTTCATCTCTTTTTCCTAGGTGGTGTTCACTTGTTTTAGATAATAAGTTTCTGTCTGCATGTCCAGTTAATGTGACTGAATTATATTTTGAACCCTTCTACGTATTTATAAAATCCCATATATTCTGAAATGGTTTATTTATCACAGTAAGGAACCAAACTGCCTTTAAATTTACCTTTGGGGCTGGGCACATTTTCAATGTTTTCTTTGATACTCTAGCAACCCTGTGTTTGACAGCTTTAACCAAACAATTTTCTAACATAGCATCACCTGTCATTTTCTTTGTGTTTCTACTATTATTTTATGCAGAAAAATCTCATACAAAGCTTTATTTTAAAACTATACAAACCTCTCATAGTCTGCTACTTAAATGTTGTAAAAATTTGTTTGGGTTCATGTTATGTTCTGCTGGTGAAATTTCAACCTCTCAATTATTACTAGGATACTTAGATTTTAACATTCTATAACAAAACCATTCTTTTAGTACGACACATTGGTTCTGCAAAATTTTACATATAAACCACTGGTTAATATTACCAACAAAAGCAGGGGCTTTACTGAATCAGAATCTTGTTCAGAATATGAATCAGATTTCCACAACTGTGTCATATAAATAACTGCTTATAACATGTCCAACTGGCATGTATGTATATCAGTGCCTGAGCAATGTATAGGACAATGGAGGATCTATGTACTGTTTATTACTACATCCCGATTCTGATTGTCCTTACTTTATCGTAAATGAATTGAAATTAATCAAGCAACTGTAGCATAAAACTGATATAAGTTTTATGTATTAGAATCAGGCTTACTGCCATGACAGTGTGGCGCTATCCTTTCCAGACTGTTTCATATCATTTGCTTCAAAGGCTTGGGCTAGTCATTTCTCATGTGCTCTCCAGTCTTGCACTTCAGTATAATCTTCCTTCTTCCTTTAACCTGTCATATTAGATATTTTTTCCTATTTATCTATACAATGGTAAATCAGCTAGACTATATTCTGTGACTATTTCTTAACAGGGAAAAATAAATCACTGCCTTCCCAGCTTTTGAATTTTCACAAGTGGAGGTATCAAACTTACTGCACTTAAAACATCACACAAGCTCAATTCCTGACTTACTTCAATGCTTATGGCTGTTATTAATTTCAACCAAACTAAGGCTTCTCTTCTACTGTTTAATTTTGTGTCTACTGTTTAATTCTGTTTTATTTTTTTTTTCAATTTTATATTCATCTTCATTATGTAAAGCAACAAAGAGAACTACAGAACTACTCAGCAGACAAAGGAAATCAAATTTTGCAAGCTCCTTAAACCTTTGTATGTATCACAGACCCTTATCCGGTGAAAATATTGCAGTGTTAGATATTGGTTTTGATATTAAATGTGTAGCGTGTGTTTTAGTCTGGCCATTATAGAATAACCCTTTTGCTGATGCAAATAATTCTAGGAACAATTTGGATAAATTGACATAAATTAATTCCATTAATTTGGAAGAACATCTATCTGGATGTCAAATAAGCAAATGTGTACATCAGTTATTTAAGCTCTTAAGTATAAAACTGAAAAGAAAGATCATTCTCATAATGCTCTCACCATTATCTCTAGGTTGGTTTTGCGTTTGCTTCTGATCAATCTTTCATTGCCAAGTTTGCATTGTAAGCATTTGTTTTATGTCCCCTTGTTTGCTGGGCTACTGTTAAAAATCGTTGTTATTTCCCAGTTGGCTGTACTATCATCACTGGTTTTTGCTTTTTGTTGTTGTTGTTTGTCGTTGTTGTTGTTTCTGGTGTCAGCCATGCTGGAGGCTGTTTAACACGTAGGTTAAACAGTGCGGAAGTGTTTTTCAGTGACAAACAATCAAAAATAGAATTTGGGGGGTTGAGAGAGTTGAGGCAGGGGAAAGAAAACCTTCAGTGTTCTCTTGACTAGTAAAAGAAAAGTATTTATCCTCCATGTAATTCTTACTGTACATATGCTTGACACCTAAATCAATAGTTTAGGCAGGGATGGCTGGAGAGCAAATTCAAGATGTAAGAATCTGATCATGCAAATTGCTTCACTTTTAGCTCATTCTCTGGCATAGATTTTGTCCATTTCAGCCAGAATTTTGAGAGACGGAAAATACAAAAAAAGGGAGGAGTGTCTGGTAGACCAGATGGTTGTACATCCATCTAGTGGAACCTCAGTAAGCTGGAGAATTGCGATGACAGGAACCTCATCAAGGTCAACAAAAGGAAATGCAAAGGTCTGCACCTAGGGAGGAATAAACCCCATGCACCAGCACACACCGGGGGCCAACCCACTGGGAAGCAGGATGCAAAGAAAGCCCCGGGATTGCTGGTGGGCAACAAGTTGAACATGAGCCAGCAATGTGATCTTGTGGCAAAGGCGACCAGCAGCATGCTGGGCTGCATTAGGCAGAGCACTGACAGCAGTTCAAGGGAGGTGATCCTTCCGCTCTCCTCAGCACTGCACTCAGAGAGGAAGCACAGCACCTCTGGGGTGCCGCATCCAATTCTGGGCTTCCCAGGACAAGGGAGACGGGAATAGTGAGACCCACTGACAAGACAAGAGGCACTGAGCACAAATCAGAAGAACAGGGAATTCCATCTGAACACAAGAAAACAATTTTATTTTATTTTTTTAACTGTGAGGGTGGTCAAACACTGGAGCGGGTTGTCTAGAGAGTTTTTGGAGTCTCCATCTCCAAAGAGATCCAGCCAGACCCACTCCTGGGCAACCTGCTCTTGCTAATCCTCTGTGAGTAAGGCTCACAGAGGACTAGATGATATCTCAACAGCTCTCCTTCCAGTCTAAACAATTCTGTAATCTGTGAAGTACAGTTTAGTTTGGTACAGCAGATCCTCCCAACAGGCAATGTGGATGAAACTGTACCGTATTAACCTCCTTCAGCTCTCTGTGGTCCTTTGACAGTACATTTTTGCTCTTTCCAACACTCCCCTATGCATAGGAATGCAACATCCCAGGGCAGAAAAAAAATGTAATGAAATGATTGTCCTGCTGGGCCATGATGCAATAAAAGGGACTGTCAGTGAACACACCTCTGCCCCTCTGAAGAACTCCAGAAATGACAGTAAGATGATATGACCTCCGTACTCACGTTATTTCAGGTATTCAGGATTTTACAAAAAAAAAAAAAAAAAACTAAATATACAAATGAACAAACAAAGAAACAAGAAAAAAATAAAAGAAGAAGAAAAAAAAAAACCTTGCCTTAGAACTACTACGTGAAGCTCAGAAGAAACCCAGACCCAATCACGAAATACTGTGGATTCAGGTTGTGTCAATTAGCCAGAACAATGGCTAGTAGTAGTTTAACTTGGTGGTAGAGAGCTGTTTCAAGCACATTCTCCTCAGTACTCCAGAAAAGGAAGAAGGAGGTTTAGAGGGACATCCTTTGTGCTTTGTGCCTGCTGTCCTACTGTGTAGTCTACTAAGCCTTAAAAAAGTCAAGGAAAAACTCATAAGCAAACTTAAGAATGCCACAGATTTTTTAAATTGTCTTCCCAGCTGCCACCCAGGCTAACCAAGATATTGGCCTGAGTATTGGACTACAGCAGGTACCTTACCTCATAAAATGTCAGTTCAGCACTTTCATAAAGGTGGCCTTTTACTTCACTTTTCATAAGGTATCTTAGTTTATTCTTGATGCTTTCTTCCAACTTGTTTTTATAATATATATAATGGTAGTACTGCTGTAATTATATAGCAAAGAACATTTCAGACAAGAGTGCAGAAAATCTTCATTCCTTCTTCACTGAGGCTAACTGATTTTATTACTAACTAACAACTAACTAGTTGTTAGTTATAACTAGCTTTCCGCTTTGGAATAAGGGAAAAATCAATGACCTATAAAAAGACCTTGCTTTCAGATGATCTCTTTGATATGAATATTTATTTGTTCCATGTTGTTACTGTTTGTTTGAATGACATTGATTTTTGTCTATTTTTTCTTTTGTTGACACAGGTAAATGTTGACACAGGTAAATTTGAAAGCATCTTAATCTACCCTGTTTCTTATTTTTAGATTTATTCAGATCTGCAATCATATTATTTCACAATTTTTTTATCTGAATTATCCAGCCTCTTACTTATGTTTGTCCCTCTCATTCTTCCATACATTTGTTCTAATCTATTTCATTCCTTTATTAAAGCATGCAAGATAACACTTTCTCTGAAAAACAAATTGCAGTAATACTACCACAGTGAAACGTACTTTTGTTTTTTAGCACTTCGCTGCTTCCTATATTCATAAATTCTGTAGATTTTAACATACACCCCAAAGAATCATCTTTACTTTTTAATCTTAATCATAAGCCACACAGGTAATTTGCACAGTACTTGAACTAGCAAGTTTTATGTCATTATATCAGTGTGAGTTCTTGATGGCATTAATTTACTGCTGTGACACTGTAAGAATACCTGGTGCTTCACATCCTAAACATTGCCCCTTGTCTGTGATAATTAATGCATTCCATAAGGAAGAGCACTTAAGATTTATGAAATCAGACTAGTGTTCCCAAATAATGCTACCACTTTGAATCTTTCCCTTTACAGGAAATAAAGAGATAGCTTTTGTGTTGCCTACAGTATTAATTAGGGTTTTTTTGTTACTCAGGCAGGTATTTTCTACCAAATTATTTTAGTGGTGAATAACAGTTACCAGTTACCTGCCATTTTCATACAACTGATGAAAATTTTCTTTATACTGGAGTAGGAAATCTGTGTTTTTTTATAGGGCTTCTAGTGTGATCCAGCAATAACATAGAAAAAGAGCACCATCTTTTGTGATTATTTTTATTAGTTAACCATTACCAAATATGCTAGATATTTTCCTAACACAGAAGCAGACACAATTTCCTGGGTATTCTGTGACAGCTGAAGACATAAATCCTTTCAAACCTCAAAAAATACGTAATCAAAAAAATCTACAGAAACTGCAGTGCTGTGATGTGTTATCATAATAGTGATATTGTAGGATAGAACTGTTATTATCTGAGCAGCAGTCCTTCTTGCAGTCCCCTTGGTGAATTTCTGCATATAAACAAAGCAACTAAACAAGGACACAAACACTGATCAGACATTAAAAAAAAAAAAAAAAGCAATAATGAAAGGGGTGCAGACAAGAAAAAAATGAATAAATTTGTGTTCCTTTTTTCCCCTCACCCTTCTACTCTCTTTGAAGTCCTAGATGGATTCTCTATTTTGCTTACATTATAAGGGTTGTTGATTTGTTATTCATTTCTGAATAGATGCTAATTGATATTGATCTCAAGCTTTGTTTATTATCTTTTTCTAGGGAACAAATTATTCTAAGGTGATACATCTGGAGTGAATTGTGATCCTGGAGGTAGAAACAATATATTGAGGAAAGTCTGAAGCAACAGTTGTTCCTTGAAGCACACTTCAGTTAAGAAAGATTAATTTGGAAGTCATGTATTAAGATATAGAAACAAGACACCTACGAGGAGATGGTAATGATAAGGGCTGTGATGCATACTGGGAGAGAACAAGAGAAGGTTCTTGACACTAGAGATGGCAATGATTAGAATTCAGCTCCCCTGCATCCAATCCTCAGTGCTAGACCTGTCTAGGATCAAAGATGCAGCCACAGGGAAGGTGAAATTCTTCCTTAGTTGTTTTGTAGTGTTGCAAGTACTTAGCAAAAGCAGAAAAGAAGGTACAGCAGGCAAAGCTCAACTTTTTCAACAGCAGATGAAACCCTCTATATGAAAGAGTGTGTATGGGTTCTGTGTTAAAGAATATCCAACAGAAATGCATGAGCCTTTATCTATTCTGCATCATTACCTCCAGGGTGCTGAGGTATAGTGTTGCCATGCTAGGGACTTAGAGCAATACAAAGGAGCAAATAAATGGCAGACTCAGCATGGGCTAAGATGTGGGGTTTCTCATGTTGGGTTTCTACTTAACATGGATGGTTCTCTAACACATAAATGTATTCTCTTGCACACAACACTGCCCTGAGGCCATGACTCTTGCCCCTTTGGCCTCTATTTTAAAAACTGAAAAGGGAGATGCCAGTAACCCAGAACAGCAGCACTTAATATTGATTACTTTATCCATTTTAAATTGGTTTGTGGTGGAAACAAGTTAAGACTAAAATTTCATAGAATCATGGAATCATCCAGGCTGGAAAAGACCTCCAAGACCATCCAGTCCAACCTTTAACCTAACAGTGCCAAGTCCACCATCAAACCACGTCACTAAGCTCCACGTCTACAGGTTTTTTAAAGACCTCCAGGGATGGTTACTCAACCACTTCCCTGGGCAGCTTGTTCCAATACTTCACAACCCTTTCAGTGAAGAAATTTTTCCTAATATCCAACCTAAACCTCCACTGGCACAACTTAAGCCCATTTCTTCTTGTCCTATTGCTTGGAGCTTGGGAGAAGAGACCAATCCCCACCTCACTGTAGCCTTCTTTAAGGTAATTGTGGAGAGTGATAAGGTCGCCCCTGAGCCTTCTCTTCTCCAGGGCAAACCCCAGCTCCTTCAGCCGCTCCTCATAACACTTGTTCTCCAGACCCCTCACAAGCTTCATTGCCCTTCTTTGGACACGCTCCAGCATTTCAATGCCCCTCTTGTAGTCAAGGGCCTAAAACACAATACAGTATTTGAGGTGCAGCCTCACCAGAGCCGAGTACAGGGGGACAATCACTTCCCGAGTCCTGCTGGCCACACTGTTCCTGATACAAGCCAGGATGCTGTTGGCCTTCTTGGCCACCTGAGCACACTGCAGGCTCATATTCAGCCGACTATCGACCAATACTCCCAGGTCCTTCTCTGCCAGGCAGCTTTCCAGCCACTCATCCCCCAGCCTGTAGCGCTGCTTAGGGTTGTTGTGCCCCAAGTGCAGGACCCGGCACTTGGCCTTGTTGAACTTAACCTAACGAAGCGTACGCCAGTTTCTTCAGGAGAATGCTGTGGGAAACAGTGTCAAAAGCCTTACTGAAGTCAAGGTAGACCACATCCACAGCCTTCCCCTCATCCACTAAGCGCGTCACTTGGTCATAGAAGGAGATCAGGTTCATCAAGCAGGACCTGCCTTTCATACACCCATGCTGACTGGGCCTGATCGCCTGGTTGCCCTGCAAGTGCCGCGTGATGACACTCAAGATAATCTGCTCCATGAGCTTCCCTGGCACCGAAGTCAGACTGACAGGCCTGTAGCTCCCCAGGTCCTCCCTCCAGTGCTTGTAGATGGGCATCACACTTGCTAATTGCCAGTCGACTGGGACCTTCCCTGATAGCCAGGACTGATGATAAACGATGGAAAGCAGCTTGGTGAGCAAATTTCACTGATTTCTCTTCAGCTTCCTACCCATTTTCCAGAAAGAAAGGCACAATATAGGGAGCAGTATGAAAATAATGCTTCAATTGACACAGCACAAAAAGTCTCTCCAGACAGGAAGGAGACTTTGATTACATATAGAACTTTACAGGACAGTTAATTTTCTTTTCTACACATTGTCTTCCTTCTCCTGAGTCTCCAGCACTCTTTGGCCATCCACTAGACAAACAAAACTATAACAAGCCAAAAATTTAAATCACGACACCAAGCTGAGTGTTACAGTTGATATAACAGAAGGAAGGGATGCCATCCCAAGAGACCTGGTCAAGCTTGAGAAGTGGGCCCATGTGAACTGAATGAGGTTCAAGAAAGCTAAGTGCAAGGTGCTGTACCTGTGTCATGGCAACCCTAGACATAGGGAGAAGAACTCACTGACAGCAGCCCTGTGGAGAAGGACTTGGGGGTTCTGGAGGACAAAAAGCTCGACATGAGCCAGCAGTGCACACTTGCAGCCCAGAAGGCCAACTGCATCCTGGGCTGCATCAACAGAGGTGTGGCCAGCAGATCAAGGGAGGTGATTATCCCTCTCTGCTCTGCCCTGGTGAGGCCCCACCTGGAGTGCTGCGTCCAGGTCTGGGGCCCCCAGCACAAGAAAGATATAGACCTGTTAGAGTGGGTCCAGAGGAGGGCCACAAAGATGATTAGTGGGCTGGAGAACCTCTCCTATGAAGAAAGGCTGAGAGAGCTGGGGATGTTCAGCCTGGAGATGAGAAGGCTCTATGGATACCTCACTGCAGCCTTTCAGTACTTAAAGGGGGCTTATAAAAGAGATGGGCAGTGACTTTTTACTTGGGCAGAAAGAGATAGGACAAGGGGGAACCCTTTGGTTTTAAACCAAAAGAAGAGAGATTTAGATTAGATGTTAGGATGAAATTCTTTACTCTGAGGGTGGTGAGGCACTGGAACAGGTTGCCCAGACAAGTTGTGGATGCCCTCTGCCAGGAGATGTTCAAGGTCAGGTTGGATGGAGCCCTGGCCAACCTGATCTAGTGGGTGTCATNATGGATACCTCACTGCAGCCTTTCAGTACTTAAAGGGGGCTTATAAAAGAGATGGGCAGTGACTTTTTACTTGGGCAGAAAGAGATAGGACAAGGGGGAACCCTTTGGTTTTAAACCAAAAGAAGAGAGATTTAGATTAGATGTTAGGATGAAATTCTTTACTCTGAGGGTGGTGAGGCACTGGAACAGGTTGCCCAGACAAGTTGTGGATGCCCTCTGCCAGGAGATGTTCAAGGTCAGGTTGGATGGAGCCCTGGCCAACCTGATCTAGTGGGTGTCATTCCTGCCTATGGCAGGGAGGTTGGAACCAGAAGATCTTTAAGATCCCTTCCAACACAGGCCATTCTGTAATTCTGTGATCATAGAATGATCATAGAATCATAATATATAATCTAAAATATTATTCTTCATATTTCCAGATCAACTGCAAATTAAATTCATGTTCCTAAGTTACAACTAGCTAAATAAAGGCTTAACACAGCAACATTAAATTTGTTGTCCATGTATATTACTTCTGAGTTTTTAATTACAGCATGGTTTTTGCTAAGTATGTTTTTAGAAAAGACTCGAATATTCACTTCTTTACCTGAAGGACAACTGTGGACGAAGTTCAGCTCAGAGCAGTGTGCTGACACTGCAGACCTGTCTTTTGAGTGATGTCCTGGTTTTGGCTGTGATAGGGTTAGATTTCTTCACAGCAGCTGGTATGGTGCTGTGTTTTAGATTGAGGAGAAAAATAATGTTGATAACACTGATATTTTAGTTGTTGCAGAGCAGTGCTTGCACAAAGCCAAGGACTTTCCAGCTGCTGGTGCTGCCCGGCCAGCAAGGAGGCTGGGGGTGCACAAGGGGCTGTGAGGGGACAGAAGGAGGACAGCTGACCCAGGCTGTCCAGAGGGATGTCCCATGCCATATGACATCAAGCTCAGACATAAAACTGGTGGAGTTGGCGGGGGTGAGGGAGCTGCCACTGCACAGGGTCTGGCTTGGCATTGGTCAGCAGGTGGTGAGCAATTGCATTGCGCATCACTTGTTTTGTATATTCTTTTATTATTATTATTATTATTATTATTATTATTATTATTATTATTCCCTTCCTTTTCTGTCCTATTAAGCTGTCTTGATCTCAACCCACCTTTTTTTCCGATTCTCTCCCCCATCCAATGGTGGGGGAGTAAGCAAACATCTGTGTGGTACTCAGCTGCCTGCTGGGTTAAACCACAAGGATATAGCTGAGGCCTGAAGGGTCATGGGTACACAACACACAATGTTCGCAATTCAAAATGTTAAATATGTTGCTAATTATCATCAAAGCCTTTGAAAACTGAAGTACTCTGGAGGCTTTCTGTGTAGTTACAACTGAGAAGAAACCACAATAAGAGCAAGTAATATTCATTTATATAATTTAAAACTAGAGGAGTTCGACAATTGCAGAAAGTCAACTAGTATCTGCTTACTACAAATCAGTGCTATTTGACCATATGTAGAAGTGCTAGGACTGGATGGTGAGAGAAATTTTGTGAGCTGTTCCAGTGCAATGTCACTGTGCATATGAGACATGCTTCCATGGAAAACCACTTACTTTTGTGGACGGGCAGATTCTGAAGCAAGCTGCTCCTGAGCCAGAACAGATCAGTGTAATCAAAGCGAGGCTTTCTTTGGAGAAACGTAGGTATAATGTAAAGAAAATAATATATTTACTGAGCAGTAATAGAATGTTTTCTAATAACACTTACTTTGAAGTATTGCCAAGTCTTTCTTAAGGAGTAATGGAAATGTTACGTCAGTACGAATAAGAAAAGATTATTTTCTCCAGCAATAAAATGAATGATAGAATACTTTATTACTGTTGCCAGAAAATTTATACTGACAAGCATACTCATATAATTCATTGCATGACAAAGAACACTGTATTGTCTTGTCAAAGAAAAGGATCATTTTAATTTAAGATGAATTGTACTTTACTAGCTGGTACAGACTTCATAGATCATAGATCTGAGTAATGAAGATGATTTAAAGAAAACAGCTAAGACACTACTTTAATAATTACCTGATTAGAACAACTTAGTCCTTGATCAGGGTTGGTAGCATTTTGAAGAAGGTTGTCTGCAAGATCTGATTCATTTTACAAAATTAAAATACCTTCCATAATATCAGGCTTTAAAGTTTAAGTATACCTCTAGGTATCCAAGTTGCTTCACATACAGGAATGGAAAAATAATTCTGTCATCCTCTGCTCTGTAAGAATTTTTCTAGAAAATTATGGTCTTCCTGGAGACATTTTAATCACTCGTTCTATTTGAATCATGTAAAGCTTGTTATTAATAGAAATAACTCCTCAAAGGGTCTCACTTTGTTAAGTAGAATAGGACTGAGTCAGTACACTACATATTAGTATAATGACATGATATGTAAAAATTGAGCTATTTTCCTCTCTCTCACCCACAAGAATGCGTGATCTGAAATCATTTCCACAGAGGACAAACAGCACCTTGGAAATCACTCATTTTGACATCTAGGGATGGTTCTGCTCTCAGTTAGGCTGAAGTGATCCCATTGCAAGCTACTCTGGCATAACTCAGAGCAAGCTGATTTCAGAGCTCACTAATTGTTCAGAGGAAGAGTGACAAGTATAAGGGAAGCACTTGATGAAGAAAAAAAAAAAACACTGAAAAACAGCAAACAAAAGTCTTCAAAAGATGTTTTCACTTCCCAGAGGACCTCTTCTGCCAGCTCAATGCTTACACTTTAAAAAACAAACAAAAAAACAAACAAACAAACAAAAAACAGAGAATGGATGCTCAAAGTAATAGAAGACTTAAAAGACTGTCCAGAGTGGATATTTCTTTCTTTTTCTTGATAACTTTTGCTTAGAAAATGCAAGTATGGAATAGGTTTTAATTTATTTGATAAAGTGTTTAGCTGCTTTCCTTTCTCTCTTTAAGGTAAAAGGGTATTGGAAAAAAGCACCCAAATATACTGATACAGTCCTAGCAATTCTTTTCTTTTGCACATTTTGATTGTCAGAAACTAATGAGAAACAAAATATATCCATAATCCTTAAAGGTTCCAAATCATGGTAAGCCTGATGCAAATTAGCTTAAAAAAGGATTGGATATTTAATGGTATCCATTGTGATAATGAGAAAAGACATGAAGCAAAGTGGAAACAGGCAGTTACTCTATTACATTTAACAAGCAGGACATATGAATTATTAAATTAATGTAAGTAAACTGAAGTTGCTAAATAAGGGACTTATTTTTGAAACAATTCCTGTTGTATCTTAAATATATGTTGTGCTCTTTTTTTCATTTCTGTCAAAATTCATAACCTTTCCAATGGTAAAAATCAAAACCAAAAAAATGCTTCATTTTTAATGTTATTATGAAAACTGGAGTGTTTCCTATAAGGAAAGACTGCTTACTGAGAGGCTTCTGGTTAGCTGAACAGCTATCTATTATCAGAATGTATTGTAATAAACAAAACCTACTGGTGCTAAAGTACACCTCCCTTGGCCTGCTTTCAGAGAGCACAAAAGCGGTCTGAAGTCACTACTGACACGACAGTGTATTTTATAACATAAGAAGTTACTGCCCAAGGCAAAGTTAGAGTTCCATCATTTCAAGAGACTCATAAAAATGAAGTACAGGAAACAGAATAGGAACTGAATATGAAGTTTCTCTTAAATTTTTCAGTAAAGATTCAAATCTCTAATGTATTGTGCATGTAAGTATTTAAATCCTGAGTTTATTTTATTTTGAATATATTTCCTCAGTCCTCTAGCCAGCTGTTTTCTCTCATCTGGAGAAAGGCCAAAATTGAGTTTCTGTGGAATGCTCAAGAGCTGTAGCCTAGTTTTGTGGCATAACAGAAAGACAATGTCTGATCTGCAAAACCACAGAAGGACTGATCTTATGTTTTGTATTGCCTGATTAAAGACTACTGAGCATTTACTAATTTTTATGACTAGGCAGTACTTGTAAGGAAAAGAAGGGAGCAAAGAACAGAAAATAAAAAACAGGAAGTTAATGTAATCCCTCCAGTAACTCTAAGTCCACTGTCATGCTGTGGCACTGAAACACCTAGCTTAGTGCTGAGGAATTTAATTCTAGTGAGGCCAGATTGCACTTACTTTCCTGAACAATCACATTAAATTGATTAGTACTAAATTAATTTAAAAAGGTAGAAATGTTTGAGTAGTTAAAGACTTCCCATCAGCACTAAACCTGAGAGAGAAAAATGAAGCACTGAAGCAGCGATTTACACAAAATGCCTGCCTGGTTGTGACAACATGAATTCAAAGAGGAAGTACTTTGGTTCTGAATTCTCCTGAGCAGTAAGGGAGCGCGCCAGGTACTAAAAGTTACATTGCTGAGAGGTGATCTGTTCTTAGGAAGAGCCAGTTCCAGGCAAAATAATAGAATTACGTTAACATGAGATCAGACCTTCAGCTGGTAAAAACAGTAGTAATAGCAAAAGAATTAGCAGTAGTAACTGTACTGTCTCTGCACTGGATTGTTAAAAGGCAAGGATATCCCAGACAAACACAGATCTGAAATAAAAAACAAGAGAACTGACCACTATGAACACACTGCCTGCTTGAAAGAGCCTACAATGCAAGTGTGAGGGAAAAAGCACAAGATGAGCAGAGGCACAGAGGAATTCAGGGAAACAATAAGCTGGAGCTGATCATTGTGATAGGCAGCAGAGACTGTGCACACATGGTTTAACCATGGCACGTCTTTGCAGGCAATGCTCCAAAAGAAGAATTTAAGGAAGGTTTTGAAGACAAATAATAAAGGCATTACACAGATACTCAAGGTCTCCTGCCTAGCTGGGGAGTGCTGAGGTGGAGAATTACAGCCGTACCCATTTGAATAGGCTGATGTTCATTCATATCAGCAAAGGCTGTGACATTAAAGTATAAATGAAGATAAAACTGCTTTCAAAACCAGTGCTGCTCTCTTTCAGTAATCCAGAAAATACTCTCCTATTGCAGGACTGTGAGTTTTTTATTCAAAAGAAACGGATAGATACTTAAGGTTTTTTTGGGAGATCTGATATTTACATGGCTATATCAGGAAACCTGAAATGCTGTAATGATATAAAGTATGTTACTGGACTTTAGAAAAATTCATTTCCTGTCAAACCCCAGACATAGTATTTAGTCTATTAATCTGGTATAAACAGGTTTCCTACAGATATGGAATATTCTTTGCTAACAAGTAGCTTGCAATATTAATTTGGAATTTTGATTGTATTTTTGTGAATCTGTCACACGTCAAAGTCACAAAAACATAGCATTGTTTACATTGGAAGGAGAGCTGTTGAGATATCATTTAGGCCTCTGTGAGCCTTACTCACAGAGGATTAGCAAGAGCAGGTTGCCCAGGAGTGGGTCTGGCTGGATCTCTTTGGAGATGGAGACTCCAAAAACTCTCTAGACAACCCGCTCCAGTGTTTGACCACCCTCACAGTTAAAAAAAATAAAATAAAATTGTTTTCTTGTGTTCAGATGGAATTCCCTGTTCTTCTGATTTGTGCCCAGTGCCTCTTGTCTTGTCAGTGGGTCTCACTATTCCCATCTCCCTTGTCCTGGGAAGCCCAGAATTGGATGCGGCACCCCAGAGGTGCTGTGCTTCCTCTCTGAGTGCAGTGCTGAGGAGAGCGGAAGGATCACCTCCCTTGAACTGCTGTCAGTGCTCTGCCTAATGCAGCCCAGCATGCTGCTGGTCGCCTTTGCCACAAGATCACATTGCTGGCTCATGTTCAACTTGTTGCCCACCAGCAATCCCGGGGCTTTCTTTGCATCCTGCTTCCCAGTGGGTTGGCCCCCGGTGTGTGCTGGTGCATGGGGTTTATTCCTCCCTAGGTGCAGACCTTTGCATTTCCTTTTGTTGACCTTGATGAGGTTCCTGTCATCGCAATTCTCCAGCTTACTGAGGTTCCACTAGATGGATGTACAACCATCTGGTCTACCAGACATTCCTCCCCTTTTTGTATAACCTGTAAACTTGATGACCACCCGGCTCTTTAATGAAGGTGTTAAACAGTAGTGGCCCCAGTATTGACCCCTTGCGACTTGCCTCCATGTGAATTTATGCTGATCACAACCCTCTGGATCCAGCTGTTGGGGCAATTTTCAGCCCACCTCACTATCCACTTATCTATCCTGTATTTTATCAACTTGTCCTTTAGGATATTATGGGAAGTGGTTATCAACTTGTCCTTTAGGATATTATGGGAAGTGGTGCCAAAAGCTTTAAGAAAGTTGACATCAACAACATCCACAGTTCTCCCTTCGTCCACCATGATAGTCAACTCAATATAGAAGGAAAAGATGTTTGTCAAACATGATTTCCCACTCGTAAGTCCATGGAGACTACTCCCCGCCAACCTTATTTTCCTTCATGTGTTTGGAAATAGTTTCCAGAATTTGTTGCTCCACCAGCTACCTCAGGTGAGGCTGACTGGGATGTAGTTCCCCACATGTCCATTCCTGCCCTTCTTGAAGATAGAAGTGTCATTTTCTGTCTTCCAGTCTTCAGGAATCTTTCCCAAATGCCATCCAACAGCTCCCTCAGCACTTTTGAGTGCAGTCCAGGTCCTCCTCCACTGAAGATAAGTTCTTCCTTGTTCCAGACTTTTACTCTGGTCTCTGGGGCCTGGGATTGTTGATGTCTGGTCTTACCAGTAAAGACTGAGGTGATGAAGGCATTGAGTACTTCAGCTTTCTGTATGCCATTCATCATCAGCTCCCCTGCCCCATTCAGCAGCAGGCCAATATTTTCCTTTGTCTTCCTATTGTTTTTTATATACTTGTAGAATCCATTCCTGTTGCCATTCACATCCTTATCAGATTCAAATCCAGGTCAGCCTTGGCTTTCCTAACTCCACTGCTACAAGTATGGACAGTAAGTCTACACTCCTCCTGGGTCACCTGACCCTTTTTCCACCTCTGGTATGCTTCCTTTTTATGCCTGAGTTCAGTTAGGAGCTCATCCATGCATGCCTGCCAACACCTTTTCTCCATTTCCTACTTATTGGGATGGACCGTTCTTGAGTTTGGAGGTGATCCTTGAAAATAAGCCAGTTCTTCTTCTCTCCAGGGACGTATCCCACAGGAAACTTCCAGCAAGATCCCTGAAAAGGCCAAAGTCTGCTCTTCTGAAACACAGGACTATGGTCCAGCTTTTTGCCCTGCTTCCTCCTAGTAGGATCATGAACTACACAATCTCATGGTCACTGCAGCCAAGGCTGCCCCCAGCTTTCACATTCACAAACAGTTCTTCCTTGTTTGTAAGTAACAGATGCAGCAGAGCACCTTTCCTTTTTGGCTCCTCAACCAGTGACAGTAAGTTGTCATCAATGCAGTCTAAAAATTCTCCAGGATTGCTTGAGCCCGACTGTGTTGCTCCTCCAGCAGTTATCAGGGTGTATAAAGTCTCTGCTAAATGGCCAGGGCCTGTGAGTGTGTCACTTCTTCCAGTAGTCTGAAGAAGGCCTCATCTACATCTTCTGGATCGGGAGGTCTGTAAGCAGATATCCAATATGGCAGCAGTTGTGTTTTTCTGTCTCCTAATCTTTACAGATAAGGTCTTGACTGGCCGCTAACCCATTCCTGATCAGAGATCTATACAATCTATACGCTTTCTCTCATAAAGGGCAACTCCCTCTACTTGTCTTCCTGGTCTGTTCTTCCTAAGGAGCCTGTATCCATCCATCACAACACTCCAGTCACGTAAGCTGTCCTACCACACCTCCTCGATCCCAGAGATGTCTATGGTCAAAGAAGTTGCAATTCAGTTCTGTTTGGTTGATTGCTATGTCCCTCCTATTCCCATCACTCCAGTCTTTGGCTTCCCTACCCCATCCACAACTCTTATAAAGAAATTTCTTCCCAACCCCTAGCCCCATTATATCTAGTTTAAAGCTGTCCCTACCAAGTTCCTTACTAGCCCATACAAGGTTGTTGGCAAAGACAGCTTTGCCACACTTAGTCAGGTGGATCTCACCTCTTCCAAGCAGCTGTTGAACCTCAAAGAAGTCCCAAAAGTGCTTTTTTTCCCTATATTTTCAGCTTAAAATATTATACACCAATTTCACACGCTCAGAGGCTGTTGCAAGTCCTTCATGTTATTTTCAGACAATGCAAGGTGTTTGGGTTGGTTCATTAAATTTACAGGAGGTATGTGCTTCTCATCAGGTTTCTTATGCTGTATAACTATTTCTCTGTATAAAATATTAACTAGCACAACCTTCAGTTTTACAGGAGATATTGATTCTACAATTACCTCTGTTCTCTCACTAAACATTCTGGAGATCTCAAGTATTCATTCCCAAACACATCGTTTCCACTGTGAAAGGATGGTGTGCAATTACCACACATAAAGTAAGACCCTCTGGGCAAATCATTACAACTGCAAACTAGAAGAGACGTTTGATTTAATACCTCATCTTGATATGATGTGATCATTAAGATTACAGAATTCCTATAGACAATCTTAAATAAAGACACCAAGCTCTATATGAAGTTTTATTCACATACACAGATTCATCCTGTAGATCTAGGTGCAAATAAAACTAAGCTTATATCTTTGAACAGTGTAGACATCTATGCTTTTCCCCATCAGAAATAATTCCACCTAAGCTGGTAAAAGGATTAGGTTTCCTAACATGCCACTTTCCCTCCCTTGTATCTTTATTACAGCTGTGATACTATTTCCAATAAAGTCAGCTGGATTTTCCCTGCTATTGTAACAGAAGCAGAAGCAGATCTTAATTAATTACTTTGGGAGCATTTCTAATGCTTATAAACTGCAGCTGAGTGCAGAGTAGGGAGGGATGGAGGGAACTGTGCCTTTACAAGGCTTTGAAGTGACCTGGAACAAAATGGTAGCATACAGAGCATGTAGTAGAGTGCTGGGCAGCCAGAGCCCTGGGGAAGCTCACCTCTACTGCATATCAAGGCTTCCCTACCCTACAATTAAAGACAACTTTAGACAACTTTTTTATACACGTAGCAGACCAAGCTGTAGAATACTGAGCTCAGGCAACAGTTACAATGTTCAGCAGCAAAATCTACTATCTTGGGGTTACCATCAGCTCTGCAGCTAGATAGTTTCTATTTAAGCCTAACACAGGTTTTAGCCCCATCTTTGAAAGGAATGTAGCTATGCCTGCACTGCTAAATGTAAGGAAGAGCAAATGTTCCTTCTGACCAAGATGAAACAGCAAAACAGAGGTTTTTAGAAATTGATGCTACCTGGTCATTCAGGTTCCTGCTCACATTTCACCAGGATCTAAATTTGTCAATATTTTGATGAAAATGGGCTGTATTTTTTTTTTCAGAAGTGCTTGTGAGCGCTTTAAAGAAAATATCTATTTCCAGTCATAAGTATGGCTGTGTTTTAGTTCAGTTTGAACCAGGTGCTCTTCATCAAAGAGCCGATTTCCTGATAGAATTTGAAAAGCTTTTAAAGAGGAAGAGATTGTTTGTCCTGAGAATGCACTACAGAATTTTTAAAAGCACTTGTTTTGCCTGAAAGCCATGCTTTTTTCTTCCATCTCCTGTGCCATTCCTTCCTGTCACTGGCTGGGCACACCAGAAACTCTAGTTATCAGCAGTCAAACGCAATGGTCAAAAATCAGTGCAAATCTGCAAACTGGGGAGTCATCTTCCTCTTCCCCATATAATGTTCCTCCTATTCCTCACTTTTCTCATATGTACTAATCATGTCTGGTTGGCAGATGGGTACAGAGCATTAATTTTAAAGGTAAGTTTTTTAAAGAGTGGAAACAAAACTTTTTATATTCGGTCAAAGACGGCATTTTTTATGCATATCTACTGTAACATGATACATAGTAATAGCTGCTGGCTTCTGATTAGAAATCATGTCAATGTAGGATTTATATTTACAGATTTTTTGGCGACATTTACCATCAGGTGAAGGAACTAGCTGAACTTTGGATAGAGGGAGCAGCTTTTAAGCAAACTAACTTATTTAAATACAAAGAGGTCAGCCTACTACGAGATGCCTAGAAGCCAAACACTGCTGAGGGCTGCTTGGTGTGCTTAAGAAAATTACGGTAGAGTGACTGTACATTGAATTCAGCAAGAAGTCTGTATTGCCATGTTCATTTCCCATTCTAGCTAGATGCCATACGCGTGCTTAAATAGGCAGAAAATATCATTGTAATGACAGCAAATAAGCCATTCCGTCTGTAAGCCACTATCTCTCATGAATGATCTCAGTTTCACCCTGCATAAGTTGTTACAGAAAGATTTGCCGTTGCCTGCAGGCTAGAAAACTTGAAACAACCAAAGGGTTAGATTAAGTATGGCACATCCTTATACCCAGTGGTTTGCAAAGTTATTTTATGCAGCCTTCAGAAAAATGCCTCTAGCACTTGAAATGATGGCCAAGTTTGCTTTTCTCTCACTCTGTGGAGTTCATACTTCTCTTCAAGTTCTCCGTAAAGGAGAGTTTGTTGACTTTCTTTCTGACCAATTTACATATCAACCTTTATTAGCCCTTTCTATTCTTAATTTTCTTTGCATGGACTAGACACTGTATGGCAACCTGTGAAGGGATCTACTTCAGCAGTGACTTAAAAGGCAGTCACCTGTTCTCAGTTACTCAGCTTCCCTATTTTTAGTCTGAGAACTTTGTATACAAAGTTTGTGTATTTTAGGAACTTTAAATTCTGATGTCTGCTTGCAGCTCAGGGACTTTGCCTAAGCCAGTTTTTTCCTCCTGTTCCTAAGCAATTGCTCTAGCTGTCAGCACATTGCCAGGTAGCTAAGGCACCAGCTAGCATCTCAGACAGCTTCTTAATGAAAGACCCATGCTGATCTTTCTATTTATGCATTATACCATTGACTGATCTAGGACTCACCCTAGACCTGCAAGGTATAACAGACTTGTTTTAATCAGCTGGAGCTCCCAGCAATAAGCAGATACCATTCACAGTGCAACAGCCCTCTGACATGCTGCACACTGCACCATTTTCTCCAAATAAACAGCATACTGCCCCAAACTATAGAAGTTTAAAAATGTAGATTTCTGAAGAAAGCTATTACAACAAGTATAACCTTTAAGCAGAACAATGCTATCTGCAGACAAACAGACAGACAGAGGACATATGGGAAGACAGGCATACAGAAGGTATTTTCACTCTTTAACCTTTGGTGGGTAAACCCCACTGGCATCTCCCAAAACAGGGTTAAATTTAGGTCTAAAGAGATATCTTTACACCAACATCATTCTATCAAAGAAAGAAAGAAAGAAAGGAAGGAAGAAAGGAAGGAAGAAAGGAAGGAAGAAAGGAAGAGAGAAAGAGAGAAAGAAAGAAAGAAAGAAGGAAGGAAAGAAAGAAAGAAAGACAGAGAGGGAGAGACAGAAAGCAAGAAAAAGGAAGGAAGAAAGGAAGGAAGAAAGGAAGGAAGAAAGGAAGGAAGAAAGGAAGAGAGAAAGAGAGAAAGAGAGAAAGAAAGAGAGAAAGAAAGAGAGAAAGAAAGAGAGAAAGAGAGAAAGAGAGAAAGAGAGAAAGAAAGAAAGAAAGAAAGAAAGAAAGAAAGAAAGAAAGAAAGAAAGAAAGAAAGGAAGGAAGGAAGGAAGGAAGGAAGGAAGGAAGGAAGATGCACTTATATATCCTTATATCTTTATGATGAGGCTAAAATTGACTTGATTGCTAGATGATTACAATGCTTACTGTCACAACCAGAAAGGACATTGTGACAGGGTACTTACATCAGGATGAGCATCAAGGGAGGACTGAGGCAGAGTGCTGAATGTGCAGTATGCTTACTTACAGGGCTTCCATCAAATCAACAGGTTACTATGAAGTCAAAACAGTAAAAAAAAAATCTACAATATAACCTTACCAATGTTCAGTAGGGAGTTTACTGTATTTTGATGTTTCATTTGTGTATGTGCATAACATGCACCTGTAGAATAATATGCGCCTATAGAATAGAATCATAAAATATCCCAAGTTGGAAGGGACCCACAAAGATCATCAAGTCCAACTCCTGGTTCCACAAAGCACCACCCAAAAATCAGACCCTATGTNACCATCTTCATAGCTCTCCTTTGGAGGCACTCTAATATTGTGGCACCCAAAACTGCACACAGTACTCAAGGTGAGGCCGCACCAGTGCAGAGCAAAGTGGGACAATCCCTTCCCTCAACCTGCTAGCAATGCTGTGGTTGATGCACCCCAGGATATGGTTGGCCCTTTTGGCTGCCAGTGCACACTGTTGACTCACATACAACTTGCCGTTGACCAAAACCCCCAGACCCATTTCTGTGGAGCTGCTCTCCAGCCTCTCACCCCCCAGCCTGTATATATAAACAAGATTGCTCCATTCTAGGTTCAGAATCCAGCTTTGGCTCTTGTTAAATTTCATACAGCTGGTGATTGCCCATCTCTCTAGTCTGTCAAGATCTCTCTGCAAGGCCTCTCTACTCCCAAGGGAGTCACTCCTCTCAATTTAGTATCACCCACAAACTTAGTCTACCTTCGACTCCTGCATCCAAGTCATTAATGAAAACATTAAAGAGAACCTGTACTATATATGTCACATCAATTTAGTTGGATTATTTCTCATTTTTTCTTTCAGAAATTGCCCTTGTTAACAACAGTTTTATTAACTCTTGAAAATCCAGTTCTTACACAATAAATAACAATTTACTTTAGATTGCATGTATACATGCTTTAAATTGCACTTTGTATTTCTTACACTAAATAAGCCATCAACATATTAGCAAAAATGCTCCTCCCAATTTAGTACTTTCTGCAAACTTACTTACTATGTGTTTGAGTCCTGCATCCGGATCATTTATAAAAATATGAAAGAGAACCGGCCCCAAAATGGAGCCCTGAGGAACCCCACTAGTGACAGGTCACCAGCCTGATGTAACCCCATTTATGATAACCCTTTGAGCCTGATCTCTCAGCCAACTGTTCACCCATCATCTTATGTATTTGTATAGCTGTATGCTGGACATTTTGTCCAAAAGAATACTGTAAGAGTATCAAAAGCTTTGCTAAATCCAGAAAGATTACATCATGTGGCTTCCCTTGGTCATCTAGGTGGGTGACCTGGACATAAAAGGAAATTAAGTTTGTTAAGCAGGACTTTCCCCTCATGAACCCATGCTGGCTATGACCAATGACAGCTTTATCTTTTGAGTGTTTTTTAGCAACTCCCAGAATAATCTTCTCCATATTTTTCCCAGGCACTGAAGTGAGACTAACAGGCCTGCAGTTACCAAGGTCTTATTTCTTGCCCTTCTTGAAAACTGGGATAGTGTTTGCCATCTTCCACCTAACTGGGACTTCTCCAAATTCCCAAGACTGTTGAAAAATAACTGAGGTCTCATGATGACATCAGGCGGCTTTTTCAGTGCCCTAGGATGAAACCCATCAAGCCTCATAGACTTAGGTGCATCCAGCTGGAGCAGCAAATCCTGCACAAGTTCTGAGTTGGCTGAGAGCTTACCGTTCCTGCAGTCACAGTCCTCAAACTCAGGGCTCTGGGGGTCCCAGGGCCCACCATCAGTGTTGAAGACAGAGGCGAAGTAGGTATTAACCATTTCTGCTTCATCTACATCCCTATTTGTGAGGTGACCATCCTCATCAAGCAATGGACTACTGTTTTCTCTGGTCTTCCTTTTGCTGTTAACCTATTTAAAAAAAAAAACTTTTTATTGTTACTCACAGTACTGGCCAGCTTCAACTCTAACTGAGCTTTGGCTGCATGAATTATCGCCCTACAATGGCAAACAGCATCTCTGTAGTCCTTCCATGTCGCCTAATCTTGCATCCAGTGTCCATACACTTCGCTTTTCCACCTAAGCTCTAAAGAAGATCCCTGCTTAGCCAAGCTGGCCTTCTGCCCCACTTGCTTGACTTCGTACACTTTGGAATTGCCAGCTCCTGTGCTTTTAAGAGGCAGTACTTAAAAAGTGACCAGCACTGATGGACCCCAATACCTCCAAAAGCAGAATCCCAGGGGACCTTACTAACTAGTTCCCTGAGCAGCCTGAAGACCGCTCTCCCCATATCCAGAGTTGAAGTTTTGGTTGTAATTTTCCTTCTGTCACCAAACATTTTAAATTTGACTGCTTCATGGTCATTATGGCCAAGATGTCCGCCAATTGCCACTTCACCCACGAGACCTTCTCTGTGTACAGGCAACAAATCTAGGAGGGTACCTTTCCCAGTTGGCTCCCTTAGTACCTGTACCAAGAAGTTATCATCGAGGTGTTTTAGGAATCTCCTGGACCTGTTTCTATCAGCTGTGTGGTATTCCAAGTTTATGTCTGGCAAGTTGAAGTCACCCACAATGACAGGGGCAGCTGATCTAGAGATGTCTCTTCATTCCTTAAAGAACAATTCATCGGTGTTATCATCCTGGCTGGGTGGTCTATAGTAGACTCCCACAACAACATCTGCTTTATTTGTGTGTCCCTAATCTTCTGTATCTGAACTGAAACTTAGACCTAGCTTCCTTAGACACTTCAGAATGGTTTTGTTCATTACACTAAATGAAGCAAACAGTGAAATCTTTCAAAGCTTCCTAGGTGAAATGCTGTCCCTCTGCAGTTATCCCCATCACCAATTTCAGCGACCCCAGGATTCCACACAGTATTTTTAATGCTGGAGCTTGAATTCACATCTAAATTGTAAACATTTATATTTTTACCAGGGGTTGAAAATGAAGTGCTGAGCTGACAACATTTTATAGCTTCAGAAACACTCTCAGTGGATCTTACAAATTTCCATTTGGCTGGGGGAATATAAAAATTGGCACTGTACTCAAAAGAGGAGCCTATGCTTCTTTGAACCAGAACTTCCAAGGTGGCAAAAGTGATCAAGCAGACCAGGACTCATGACATAGCTATACAGTGACATTTAAACTTGCTAAGAGTTTACAGCAATATCCATATATATCTAGTCATGTAAAACCATAAGTACATTTGAATGTAAGTGTGGTGGGTTGGCCTTAGATAGCAGCAAAACACTCACACATCTGCTTGTTACCCCTACCGCTGCAGAACAGATGTTGGGGGAGAAAATAGCACGAATGGGAGAGCAAGACTCACTGATCAAAGTAAAGACAGGCAGATCACTTACCAGTTAGTGGCACGGGCAAAACAGATTTGACTTTGAGAATTTAACTAAATTTATTGCCAATTAATACTAACATATAAGTACTGATTCAGATACTGAGAAACAAAAACAGAAAAGCTCAAACATTTACACACACACAAATCCAGAGGACACTGGCAGGGTTGGTCCCACAGCTGGCCCCAGCCCAGGAGCCGCCTGCAGCAGCACCCACACTCGGGACCCTGTCCCTGAGGGGCACAGCTCTGTCCCCTCTGGCCGAGCCAGCAGGCCCTGGCGCAGGCCCACACGCGACGCCACCAGCAGGCGCACGCCTGCCTCCCCGCGCCAGGCCCCTCTGCAGCCCGGCACCCCTGCCCGTGCCCCAGGCCTCTCACCTGCCCGCGGGGCCCCCCGGTCACCAGCCACTCCCACCCGGGGCTGGCTGTACACACCAGCACCCACGCGCTCACCCCACGGGCACCCACTCTCACAGCCCCCCAGGTGCCAGCACGGGCCCCCCACCCACCTGATGCTCTGGCCTAGGCCCAGGCCCCAGCTCACAGCTGGGCCAGGTTGCAGTTTGCCCGCACACACACAGGCCCCCCACGCATGCCCTGGGGCGGGCAGAGGCAGGTGCTACCCCCAGCAGCCGGCACCAAGCCCATGAGCTGTGATCCCCGATCCTGCCCCAGCCGCCAGCACGGAGCCCTGCACTCACCCCAGCCCCAGTCTTTTTGGGGGGTGTCTGCTCAGTTGCCACTGAGCATCTTCTCTCCCTCTGGCCGTGTTGTTCCCTCTGCCACTTCTCACTGTTTTCCCCTGCTCTTCTGACTGTCAGGCATTTTCTTCCTTTTCTTTAAGCCGTTTCCCAAGGCGCTGCCGTCTTGGCTGCCGGACCCTCGCCTTGTGGCAGGGCCATTGGAGCCGGCTGGAACCGGCTGTGTCCGTCACGGGGCAGCCCCGGCCTTGCCTTACAGAGGAGACCCACAGCCCCGTGCCAGTGCTGGAGCACACATACCCAGTACAATAAGCCTGAAAGTTTGAAAATAATCTTGATTTGACATATGGCAAGAATATTGCAACTTTTGTTATTTTTAAAGAAATATAACTATATAGCATTCTTGTCTCAAATTATGCTACAGGTATTGTCTTGTACATCTCTCAGACTTCTTATTTCATGTCTTTGTGGGGCACAGATTTTTTTTTCCTGTGTTTGTGTAACAACTAGTGTAACGTAACTTTAGCAGGTAACCTGTAACTGCTACCACAGTGCAAAATGGCTCTCCTAACACCAGTAATATGAGACCGTCCTAGTTCCTAAGGCACATCAGACTTCCTATGCTACAGCACACGTAAACTAAAATAAGCTTCAGCTGAAAAAGGGCCTTTGTGTGGAAGTGGAGGAGTAAAATCTTTCTTGGAAGGCTTCTTGTAGCTGTAAAAGCTTGCTCATCATCTATTTTTCACAGTGAAATAGGTGTGGCCAACCACACACACAAATGTAGAGCCCCTGGGTCATTTAAATTCTGAAAGGAAAAAAAGAAAAAAGGAAAAGGTGCTGTAGCCTTTCTGGCAGTCCTTAGATAATGTATGTTCAGTAAAGGGCTATAAACATGAAAAACAAACAAACAAACAACAACAAAAAACATCAGCATCAACAACAACAGCAGAGAAAGCAACCTGACAGCAAAGCTCAAGAGGCAGGGCTAAGATTTAGATGCCAGCTCCGATTACAGAAAAGTATATGTAAAAATGTGTAAAGTGTGGTAAATTATAAGCAAAGTGACACTACCTAATCAACACTAAGATTCGAGCAGTTTTCCAGGAAAGTGTCCCCAGTGTCTATTCTTATTTAATTAGTACCCTCTCTCCAGTGTTTCTTTTATAAATCAGAGACTAATCACTTGCACAGATTCATTCTCTAATAGTGCTTACTTGAGTCACTTTCAAATTGTTCCAGACTTGTTCCTTGATTTTTTTCTTCCCTTTTGGAACACAAAAAAGCGACCAATTAGTTTCACATTCTGGAGAAAAAAATGGAATCTGAGAACCTCTTTGCCACCCGCCTGAAGCAAATTTGCACAGTTGAGTTATATCAGAGGATTTTAAATTTGAAGAAATAGCATACCCTTGACCATAGCAGCATGAATGGCTCTGCTAGAATTGCAAATGATTTTATGTACATTGGTAGTAAGGCACCATTGATATCATAGTGTAAAAAGTGAATATAAAATAGTGACTAACTTGTTGCTGCTGTCAGTCAAGGTTGTTTGTGGGTTACAATGAGAACAGAGTTTGGATGTGTAATACTGCTCTAAAAAGGCAACACGGAGTATAAAGTACTGCACAGAAAAGGAAAGCGATCTATAAGAAATATTGCCTGAAACTATTAAACAAACATCAGCAAACTGAGGAAGTCTGTAA
This sequence comes from Anseranas semipalmata, assembly GCA_013399115.1. Lineage (NCBI taxonomy): Eukaryota > Metazoa > Chordata > Aves > Anseriformes > Anseranatidae > Anseranas > Anseranas semipalmata. Next base: position 89,268 of record VXAA01006466.1, read on the forward strand.
GAATAAAATGACAAATCACTTTCATCACAGTTTGTAGTTAGTATTTATGGATTCAGATATAATGGTAGGTAATGTACTAGATTTATGTAATGTCATTTATTAAGGCTCTCATTTTCCTATCTCCTGTACAATGTTACTACAATATGTCATGTGTCACAATAGTTATTTTACACTCTCAGGCTTTTATTTAAAATAACAATGCAAGTTGCAACTTAATTATAAATCCATGAATGATGACATGCAATACCATTGAAGGATTCTTTTAGCACAAAAGGGCCAATACAGGATCTATAGATCATCTGAAAGGTTTTATGTTGTGGTCTGTCACTGCTGTGATATTAAAGGAGACAGGTCATGCCTGACCTACTGTTGATATAACCATAGACTGGTAAAAAATTCTTGAAGTGTCTCACAACCTTCCATCATTCAAGAACAGTTGAGGACAGATGTTTTCCATCAGACTGATAGTATTTTCACACTGCTTTCATTAAACTGTCATTTTAAAAACTGCTTCAATTTCAGACCCCTTTCTGCTTTGTTAGTTTTAATGTATCTCTCTGTACCTTGTATGACAGCAGAGGTTGCCTTTGTTCTTGGTGTGTGTAAATTTGCAAGAAATCAGGGCTCACAATTACTTATACCAGGTCTGAATGTGATAATATGGTAGCAAATGGTCTTGGGGCAAGAACAGTCTTGAGAACTTATATTTTTTATGGTCAGTTATGAAAAGTTTTGTAATGTATTAAGGCACTGCAAAGTAAAACATCTGTGCAACTTTGTTTTGAAAGAATCAGTAAATTTGATATACTAATGCTATGAAACATATTGTTCACTGAACACAGAAAATGCATGCTTCAGCTTGTCCCAAATGGATATAAACTAAGATTCAAGAGTAACAGAGATACAGCAAACACAGCAAATAAACTATATGATTGAACCAAATGATCCTTTAGAAAAGCACAGACACTTGTATCCCATCATTTGCAAAGGTTGTGGATGTAATTTTTTCTTCCAGAAATTCCATTCTTGTTTTTCTTGGCCTCAGACATTTTGTGTTCTTGTAAAATGTTGCCCTGAGGAGCTATGAACTTACAAAGACAATAAAATATGTGCTTCATAAGAAAAAGGTGTTTTCAGAAGTTGCACTACAACACAAGCAATGAGAAATTGGGTCATACACTTTCAAAAAAAAAAAAGTTTAATATTAGTAAAACTTTATATCTTATTTTTGTGAAAACAGAATAATTTGAAGTGAGTCCCATGGTCTTGAATAGTTTAGAAGTGTCTCTTTATTTTCTCCTGATCTAGGGGATGTAGTGTAAATGTTAGTTCCTTGGTGTAATTCAGGCAGCTGCCTGCCTATGCATATGTGTATGTGAACAAAGCAGAGAGGTGATGAGAAGAATTCAGCTCAGGAGTATGGTGGGATGGTAATGGCATCCTTCTTACAGCCACACTGAAGCAGGGCTGATGGAGAAGCTGCTGGCTCCTCTTCAGAGCTGCTTCCAGCAGACAGCCACATGTTGTATCTACATGCTGATGATACCGGGTCACACACTTTAGCAAATATCTGATCTTGCGTACACACAGACAGCCATAGTACAGGAGTAGCGGCTGCAAAGTACTAAGGACTAAGCTGTTCCCTAATGTACATCAACCTACTTCTGTGCATGCACCTGTTTTTAAAACCATGTATGGATAACTAGTGGGGGGGGGGAACGACACGACAATAGGCATTGATAGGCACTGCAATATTCATGTGTTATCAGATGTGTATGTATTGAGGGCTGATTAAAGAACTGTAGCTTACTTTTATTATTTTATTATTTGGCCACTGATCCACTAGGTCAATTCCCATCCCTGTTTGTGACATGGTTTGAAAAAAAAAAAAAAAAAAAGTTGAGAAAATATGAAATGAAAATCAGTTCTGAATATTTCAACTATTATATTTTACTTAAGGCCATAATCTCCTTCACTATGCAGAACTACAAGTTGCTGCGACCCTGCTCCCCTTTGCAGGCTGGAAGAATCATAGTTCTTTCCTTTACATATTTGGACAAACTGTCTTGCACAGATTTCTTAAATTCTCTACCTAGTGTACCATGGTCCAGCAAATGCTTTCCCACTGTTTTTTGGTTTTGTTTTTGTTTTTGTTTTTAAAAGAGATATTTTGCAGTAGCTTAACAACCAGTACATTCTGTAATATCCATGCAGAGGGTATTTATTACATCTTCTGTAGAATTACATAAAATTCTTTCATACAAAAAGAAGAAAAACTTATTTTAAATCTTTTTTAAGAGCATAAACATTAATTGAGTTTCTCCCCTCTTTGAGTGAATACAGGACATAATTACTGATTGCTAAGTATTCCTCTCTTTCAAGAGTGCTTTAGTTTGATTTTTAATATATAGCCCTATTTTGAATTTAATTTTTCTCCTTTTCTTTAAGCTGAAATACTTTGGTACAATTCAATTTTACAGAAAGTTTTCACATTCTGTCTTTATTCCCACTGCAGCCTTTCTATCAACATTTTCAGCTCTTCTTTGAGCACATTAAATTACACTATATGGGGTTTACATAACATCAGATCCTTTATGCTGCAACAGAGAGACTTTAATATACAACGTTCTAAAACTTGATAATTTCCTTTTCACAGTATTTCTTTCATTCCACACCACATAACTTTCACTGATGGCCATAATTTGAAAACTAACTTATTGTCACCATTCTTAACATCCACAATTATTTCTGAGTTTTGCAACGTTACATTCCACAATTTGGATCAAATTAAGTAAGATTCATTCCTCACTCAGCAGTTCATCCAGACACAGTGATACCTACCCTAATAGTTACACTAGGTGTAAGCATCGAAATAACAACAACAACAACAAAAACAAAAAACAAAACAAAACAAAACAAAAAAAAAAACTGATTTTCAATTCATGTCCTTTGCTTTTATTCTCTAGGAATTTCGAAAAACTGTCAACAGTATTCACTTATTTTGTGTGTGATGGTTTTATGACTGCTGCTTGAGGTAGCCTGTATTTGATACAAATGTGACTGTAGTTTCTACGTTGCAGCAAATACAGGTCAGCTGATTTGTTCGGACATCTGGTTATTAGTGATCACCTTCACCCATATGATGTCTGAGAACAAACAGGCAATCCTCTACATGCACATGTTAATAAAAATGGTCAGAGGTATCCACTATACAGGAGCAGTAAAATAAAGGTCTTACTTTTCTGTGGAGAAGAGTTGTAAATAAGGAGGAGCTGAGAAAAGAGGTCCAAGTCATTTGCCTGACAGATATATATATTCTTATTATTGCATTATTTATTGTGAATTTGCTTCACTTAGAGCAAAGGCTGCGCAGGACATGATTTGGGCAGGCACTTTGCCAGATTCTGAAGGCAGCACGCTTATTACCGAGTTACTGCTCTCTGACCATTTTGCCAAAATACTGCTGCCATCTGAGCCTTGAATGTCACATTCATGTCTCAGCTCAATGTTCCACTGCATGTTGGAAGGGTGCTAGGCTCCACATCATACAGACGTATTGCATGGAATCACAGAATGGTTTGGGTTGGAAGGGACATTAAAGATCGCCTAATTCCAACGCCTTGTCATGGGCAGGGACACCTTGCACTAGACCAGGTTGCTCAAAACTCCATCCAACCTGGCCTTAAATATTTCCAGGTATAAGGCATCCACAGCTTCTCTGGGCATCTTGTTCCAGTGCCTCACCACCCTCATAGTGAAGAGTTTATTCCTTATATCAAATCTAAACCTACTCTTTTTTAGTTTAAAACCACTCACTACACTCCCCGATGAAGAGTCCCTCCCCATCTTTCCTGTAGGCACCCTTTAAGTGCTGCAGGCTGCTATTAGGTCTCCCTGGAGCCTTCTCTTCTCCAGCCTAAATAACCCCAACTTTCACAGCCTTTCTTCATAGGAGAGGTGCTCCAGCACTCCAACACCCAATGCACTACAGAAAGGTCAGCCTGGCTGGGAACTTAAAGAGCAATGTGTAGCTGAGTAAAGAGTTGTGGCACTGGCAGAGGAACCTTGTGAGCCATGGAGATGAAAGGTTAGATTTTGGACCACATATTCTGGAAAGAGTTCAAAGAAATACAGTTCCTTGAAAGTAACCCCATTTCCTTCAGTCTTGCCCATATATTACTAGAAAGAAAGCTAGGCAATATGAATTAAAATAATGGTATATTTAAATAAGATAAATTCTGTAATTCTTTAGGAAGTACAAGCAGTCTGGTGCTTTATCACAGAATCACAGAACCATTTCAGTTGGAAAAGACCTCCAAGATCATCCAGTCCAACCTATAACGTAACACTACCAAGTCCTCCTTATAGTAAAACAGATAAAATTTAAGATGGGACAAATCGAGACTTGATTTTCAACATCTGGCCAAGGCTAAAATGCTTAATGAGGGTCTACATTTTGTATATTTCTTTACTTTATTTTCCAGCAGACTTAACTTACTTTGAATAAACTACCAAATTTCACTTTTCATGTATATGTCTGTCTTAATTGGATTCTGTAATTAATCAGTTCAAATTTTGGAATAATTAATTCAAAGCTGATTTGAGATACATGAAATTGCCATTTTGCATTCACTTATCACCGTGGTTCTGTTTTATTATTTATCTCTTAACATGGATGCCGAGTCAGTCATAGCAGAGAGCTGTGTCCTACTTGCACACAATGCCCCGTAATGAACTGCATGCTTCTTTTCTAGCTTTAAATATTTTGAAGAAAATGATTTCTGTGTGTATTGATTAAGACAGACAAAATTTCCTTTCTCAGTAGCTCCTACTAACTGAAACACATTAAAGCTTTCAGTCTACTACATATCTGAGAATATATAAATTGTTAGTTGTCACCATTCAGGTACATACATTCTTTAGTGTAAATGCTGACAAGTGTTCCATGAGTTAACATCTGAATTAAATATTACTCTTTATTTAGCTCATCCTTATCAGTTTGCTCTTTTACTTCCTAGCCAGGCTGACTTTCTGTGACAGCCACATAATATAAAGGATTTGTCTGAATCTTTAACGTTTCATTATCCTAAGAACAAAATAATGGAAAACAATAACGCAGGCCTGTGAATACCTGCAAGCGCAGATAGTCTTAAACATATCTAATTGGGTAACAAAGGAGTTTCTTGTAATGGTAGCACTGCAAGGAAGAAGTACTTCTGGGACAAGGCGGGTGTCAGGAGTCCCAAATATTGTGTTTACCTTAGTGAGCCTCTCTAACTGGGACACCATATCCTGCAGTCTGATATGTAATAGAATTGCAAAGCTGAATTACAGGCAGATTTGCTGCCCATCAGCACAGCTGAAGGTCTGAGCCAGATTTTAAAGTTCTATCCTCTCCTAAAAAGAAGACACTTTAGTATGGTTTAAAGCAGTTTTTTGGGCACTTTACAGCAGTGACTCTAAAGACTTTTTCAATGCCGTTAGTTACTGTTGCAATAGAAGAAAAAAAAAAAAGATCTTCAGTCTTGGCATTTAGAAAGTGAGGGTTAGTATGACCTTCAGGTTAACAATCCATATGGTAGTTCTATTTTTAACTTAACTTAACTTGCAAGGGTTTTGCAAAGAACATAATTAAATGCACAGCCATTAAAAATCGAATTCTTACCAACAGTTACCTCAGACTGTCACATGAAATGCAGGAATCCTAGCTGTGGGTTAGCTAGAGGAACCAGATGATTTGTGGGTAGGTGGATATTTCAGATAGCAATGTGTTAATAGATGGTGTTAAAGGTTGACTCCTACCACTAATCCCAGTGCCAATACTAAAATTGAATGGCAGAATATAACCACAGAAATCTGATAACCTCTATTTCATCTTACAAAAGCTTAAGATTATGTTATCCATTACTTAGACTAAAACTGAGAGTCCAGAAGGTCCTTTATGAGCTGATTAAGGACAATTAACTGATATTTCAATTTTCTGGCATCTTTGTTCCTATCTGTGCAACTGACATCTTTGGTAACAGCAGAATTCCATCTGAAAAGAAAATGGAAAATGTTCAGATCAATATAAAGATCTTAAATAATAATATATAATCAAATATTGTTATGATCAACAAATAACTTTGAAAAGATCTGAGAATCTCGTTTCTATTTAGCTTGCTTGCACATAAACTGATCCAAAGGAAAAACATTTCTAAGTGTCCATTTTGCATCCAAAATAGTTGGATGGAGAGACAGACAGTCAGATATACTTGATACAGCCAAATTAATGTCCTCAAAACGAAAGGAAAATTTCATGTCTTCTAACACAGTAAAAAAAGAGGCAAACACCTCTACCTTTCCAAATGATTCAGGAACTTTCTATCTACTTTGGAAGAAANTGAGGGCATTCTGGTGCTTATGCATGTGAACAGGTACCTTATGGATTTTCAGATGTATGCAAAAGTGTGCCTCCCTCCCGTTTTAACCAATCAGGTAGAAACTTGAATTGTATCAGACATTTTGCATATCTGCCATCACCTTTAGAAAGGTGACCCCAGAGTTTGGTTTGATTTGGTTTGGTTTTCCAGGAGTAAGCCTATAAAATCTGTCAGTTTTCCAAATCCTGAAACCACCAGAAAATGCTAACCTAATAGAAAGCTCTGCCTGAAACCATCCAGTTGACTTTCCCAGGGACTTGCAGTGCAGGACTAACAGGACACTTCTCCACCACTGGTAAATCCCTTATAACTGTGAGAAATTAATGAGAAAGAAAGGTTACTTTCTTTTCATTTCTGTTTGAGGTAACTCTTAATCCTCTTTGAATCACTGAAAATTGGGAGATTTGCAGAAAGCTGAGAACCTGGTTTTCAAAGTCCACTCATCAGACCCAGATATCTTGCTATCAGCATGACAGTGTTAACCACACTAAATAAATAACTTTGAAAGACAGCATTACTGTGTCCACTCAGACCCCAACACTGAGAACAAAGTGCAATAAACTATAGGAGGCCTGTCAGTGCTCCAAGCGGTGTAGTACCCACAGACACACACTCTCTCCTCAGGCATTAGTCCATTTTCTGGCGTCAAGGTTAAAAGGTATGTGATCTTCCATATGTTACATACTCCATGTCTTCTGAAATAAATTAAGAACACCAAAAGATGTATTCAAAGCAATAAACAAGTAGTCAGTAGACAGAATCAGTTGCCCAAAATATAATTTTCAATTTAACACTAACATACATACAGATATAAACAGAAGAATACAAAATTCAATTCATTGCAGACAGCTCTGTAGGAAACCAATTTATTCATAAAAGCACATCTTAAGTAGCTATTTGATGAATCAGGTGATCTTTGACTGGATGAAGCAAATAATAGGATTAGAGTTTTATGCAAACCAAAATTCTGGATATGAATATTGCCAGGCTTTGGGAAAATTCATACTGAGGTTAAAACCTCACAGCTACCTGTTTAACAGGGGACCTGGACTTACAACTTTGGGAAAGGCAGTTGTATTTCACACTGAGGTTGAATCTTTGGGGCTTCTACTTCCTGTCCTCGCTTAGCATGAAACACTCATCAAACCAGAAAGCAGATCAATAACAGCAGAGCAAGCAACTGTTATTTCTGTGTAATAACAGTCTGCCATAAATAACAACCAGTATATGAGAATTAACATAAAATATAAGTAATTTTTGCAGAATTCTTTATCTCCTTAACCAATTAGAAAATCTTGATTTCATTCCAATATTAAAAGCTGCAGAAAAAATGACGCATCAGGTATCTGCCTAAAAACTTGCATCCTGGTGAAGCTGTGAGGCTGAGGAGCAGGGAAGAACCCTTCGCTTTTCTTTTCCCTGTGCTGACCCGTTAGAGGTGTTGTTGCCCTTCCCAGACTACGAAGGGGTATCTTCTCTGGTTCTCTTGGTGAGTTTGGGAAGCACAACTCACCTGCCCAAAAGTGTACTGCTTAACCACCTGGATGTATTTTGGTGGTGCATTGTGGGTAACATGAGCACAGCTTTTTATTCCCTGGTCTGACCAGAGGACATCAGAAAGCAGCTGGCACAGCACCGAGCCTGAGTTGTAAGCTCTGATGGCAGGAAAGATAGATCAGCTTAAGTTCAGCTGCAGCTGCAGTGTTCCTAAGAGGTTGTTTGCTTTTTTTTTTTTTCCTGGTTTCTGGTCATCTGTAATATGGAGAAAGCAGGTTTGTGCTAGACAGTGAAGTACTGTATGACATCCCTAATAAAAAGGAGAAACAAAAAGTTAGGGAGCCTTATTCTTGTTTATCGTCCCTCTCAGAGACGGGTGTGGACAGGTCAGGATGTTATTCTGTCCTAAACAATGGTTCAGGAAACACATGATTCCTGGCACTACAAGACCAACTATGCCTTCAGAGAAGGAATTTCTCTCATTTCCATCAGGTCTAGCATGACTTTGCACTGTCACAAAGCTGGTCAAAAATAACTATGGATACTGTCTGTCCCTGGGCATAAATGTAAAGAACAAGAATTTTCATACCCTTGAAAAAGATTTCCAGCCTCAGTTCCAAATCAGAATTGTATGCAACAGGTGAAAGCAGCCAGACTGAACTATCCCCTAAATCTTTTCATGATCAGTTTGTGCTAACCCCTGCCTATTTTGGTAATACAGATATGGTTTTGACAGAAAACCATCATTTTTGTGAGACTTTGTCAGTTGAAATAATATATCTTAGAATTCAAGCCATTTTGTGGCAGCTTGTCCCAGGTTTTCAGAGGCAATAGTCACGTCATTCTTCATGTAAAGAGGGGTTGAGATTGCTGGTACCATCTTCATCCTGGAGAAGAGAAGGCTGGGGGTTCTTACCAATGAGTGCAAATACCTGATGAGAGAGAATAAAGAGCCAGCATCTTTTCAGTGAAACACAGTGACAGGATAAGAGGCAATGGGCACAAACTGAAACACAGGAGGTACTGTCTGTACATCTGGGAATAGTTCTTTACTTTGAGGGTGGTCAGACACAGAAACAGGTTGCCCAGAGATGCTGTGCAATCTCCTTTTGTAGACACAGTCAGAACATGACTAGACATGATCCTGGGCAACCTGCCTTCCCTGAGCAGGACAGTGGGAATAGCTGAGGTGAAATGTTCCTGCCAACCTAAATGGTTCTGCAATTGTATGACATACCAGCTTCAAGGCTGTGAGGCAGTGCATCTCAAATGCATCAAAAATACTGGGTTTGCTCAGTGCAACTATCTATGTGCACAAATTCTGGCTATCTCAGATTTACTCCATTTCCATATGTCAACATGCATTCTAAATAACCTGAATTAACTGTCTGTTCTCAAATTATACAGACCCGCAGCACAGATCCAGGACTTTCAAAACTGGCTGAGCTCCTAGGATTTCCTTCTCTTTTGGTAAGTGGTTGAAGCCAAAACCATATTGAGAACCACCATGTTCTTCTTTAGAAAACACAAAACCTTCCAAATTTTGTTTAAAACTCAAAAAATATTCTCAGTTGCCCAGGAAGTGATCTGGCCAAGGAAGATGTCTTTAGCATAAAACGACCTAAAAATGTAATATATATATATTGTGTACTTATATTTTTCATCATGGTACAGCAGCACAACATGTAAAAGTTTGGCTGAGTAATATAGCCTTAGGCTTCACACTGTGCTGCTGTTTTTAAACTGGGAAGGCTGATTAAGGAAAAAAAAAAAAAANNNTGGGAAGGCTAATTAAAAAAAAAAAAAAAAAAAAAAAAAAAAAAAGCTATATTTTGCTGAGGAAAGATGCCAAGCTAGTTACTTTAAATGTACATGTATACGCCATTATCGAGAATATTTATTTTCATTGTCATTCCAACCACTCCCATACCACTTTGTTTACACAATAGAGTGCAACCAAATGTCAAATACTTTATTACTGTCAAAAGTAAAAGAAAAAAAAAAAAAAAGGTATTTGTATGCACTGCCTGGCAGTTGCATTGGTAATGGCAGTCTCTACCTACCCTTCCTTTTATTTTTTCTGTCTGCTACAGAGAGGAGAGTTAATTCTGCACCCTGTAAAAACATATCTATTCATAAATAAGTCATGAACTATCTACAGCCACATGAATATTTTAGATGTGACTTACACTGAGTGAGTGCTGGTTGGCTGACAGAGGGAAAAGTTCTACAGTTCTTCAGAATTCAAAAATGGCCCTTACCCCACTTGTAAGATATGCATAGGCCAACTGTTTATGAAGAAATGATGATAAAAAATAAAAATTAAAAAAAAAAATGGTGCTTGTGGGTTACCAGTTCCTACAGTAAGTTTTGTAAGGATGTGTAAAGCAAAATTATAAACTACATCCCAAATTATACCCATATCATTTATGAAACATACATATTTATATATAATGCATTCATACCAACTTGCTTAGCAACAGGTACACTGAACTCCCAATTAGATGAAACATCTAATTCCCTTTACATTATCTTCTTAGCAATATATCTATAAAAGGAGTCCTTAAGATCCATATCACAAAGACACCGTTACATTTGTGAACTGTGTGTAAAATATGTAAGATTCATCACCAGATAGCTTATAGGATTTCTTCAGTAGAAAAGCACCCTAGAGCAGAAATATATCTTGACTGTGGTGAACATTAACTGACAGTAAATGGAGCTTTAATAAACCTTGGTCATTTTTAGATAACATACCCTGTTACATCCTTACAACAATAGGTATCTGGGCTGAGCTTCAGCCATTTTATTCTCATTCCCCTTCTTGACTAAGCACTAGAGATGTAGTTTACTGGAAATGATGGTTCAGCAGCAAATGCAAGCCTTGAGGGACTTAAGGGGTTTTAGAGCTCTGGAGGTGAAAGAGCACCTAGAAAATATTGCTGTTTGAGACCTGCTAAAAAGCAAGAGCTTCTGAAAAATAAGCCCAGAGCTTTGCACGTGTACATGGTACCTCAGAAACAGATAGAGCAAGCCATGTCCACCTCAGGAAGCTTACTTTTAAGATTAGAAAAGACAAGATGTATGGAAGGATTTTCACTGTGTTACTGGACAATGGGTTTTGACCTGAGTGGACAGGAAGGAGCAAGAAGGGCTAGCAGAGTGAACAGTTCATTCAATGAAACACTTTGGGAAAAGCACAGGATTATTTTTCAAATTTCAGCTGGAACTGTAAGTGCTCATAATCAGGCTTTGCAAATTTAAACCAATCCAATAAAAGCAGCAAGTCTGAATGGAGAAAAGGATAACACAAAGAAGAAATTACTTACTAAAACTTCTGTTGCTCTTTTTGCATATTACTCTTCTCATTTACATAGGTTAATGAAGAAAGTACTGTTTATATTGTGAGATATAAGTTTGAATAAAAGTAGTTAGTTTTCATTAATGCTACATAATTGTATATGCTACTGTACAGGATGAAAATTCCTGGGAGTTACATGATAGGAAAACTGTGGATACAGTTTTCAGAAGACAATATAAGAATAGCAATAAGTAAAATTTCCCAGCCATAATGGTGCATGTTTGTGGTGGTAAAAATTAAAGTTTGTCTGTCTGTCTGGTATAGATCGATACTCAGGGAACATGAGAACATACATTAAGAGCTTGGTAAAAAGATTGCACCTATCAAAGACAGTAGATAGGCATCAACAACAATAAGACATTTTCATGCATGAGGCTCCACAGAGATGCATTTCACTTTCAAGAAAATCATACAGGATTATATGTTGTGTATTTTCTCCAGAGTACGCATATGTATGACAGAAAGGAGTCAGACTTTAAAGAAAAGTGTTGACTTTTTCTTTTCTTCTTTTTTTTTTTTTTTATTTATTAGTACAGATTACTAAGTTCTTATAAGACATTGAGAGAATATTAATTTTAATGTGGTATAAGGTAGGCTAAATAAATTTCTTTCATGTTGTTTGAAGCATGCTTACTTCCCTAAATGGCAAGTGTTTGGCAAATGCTGATTTCCTAATGATCACCATTTGATGACTAGTGTATGAGCTAAGTGCCCCCAAGAGATGTGCATTCTTCAGTATTGAACATTGCATCCTGCCAGAGCAGCATCTACCAACATGAATTAGATATCCATTCTCTTTGCACAAAGGGAAAGAGAGCTCAGCACCTTGGGATGGGATCCACCACAAGCAGAGTGCTGCATGAGAGGATTAACAGTGGGACAGAAGGAAGGCAGGACCATTCAGTCCTCAAATTCCCTAGACATGATCATGATTGTCATGGTAAAACCTGGGCATATCACACTCTATGCTGTTGAAGAACTTAGAAATAGAAAACTGATACTGCCTAAAACCTCCCAGTACCTCCAGGTTTCAGTAGGGGATAGCTGAGGAAGGATTTGTGGGTCAGAAATTGTGACTGACAAGCTTCATGTGAGTGTAAAGCAGGAGTTAAGTACCTGAATCCTTTTGTGAATGAAATATATGTGAGGAATGAGAGATGTGTACATTTTATATAATGTCAAATAAAAGCCTCAAGGTCAAAAATACCTCTTTAAATATTTGGTCCAATTTGTTCAATACAAATAATGAATTTTCAGAGTTAGGCACACCATACTTAAGTACATTAAATTTTAATGCTGTTACCTACAGTACTTGTTTCCAATCATGAACCAGAATTTTGTCCTCAAGGTCTTGAGTGTTACAAACTTTATATATATTTTTCACTCCCCTATCGTGATAGCGGTATAAGTCTCATGATATTTTAGAGGACTTTAAAGTGGTTAGTGATTTACATATGGCATCTCTACACAACCAGAGAATTATACTTTTCAATTTATCTCAAGAATGGATTACTTTGGTACAATGTTCAGTTCTAGCTAGAGCTTTTGTCTTGAGGGCCAGTTAATCTTGTATCCTTTCCTGCCCTGGTACAATTTTAAGATTGTCACAAGAAGGATAAATTTCATGCCATTTTCTGTTCTCATTACAATCTTCACATTGTTATGAGAATGGATTAATTTTGTTCCATTTTCTGTCCTCATTACAGTCTGTTATGAGAATGGATTAATTTTATGACATTTTCTTCTCTCATTATAATCTTTGTTATGGGAATGAGAATATGTAATGAGATGAGAACATATCAAGCATTAAAGGTCTGTGAGAACTCATGACAAAGACTGTAACAAGAAGAGAAAACGACACCCAATCCATTCTTGTGACAATCTTTAGACTGCAAAGAGAACGCAGGGTAAAATTATATTCATCCATTCATAAGACAAAGATTTTTGAGAAAATGAGAATTGGAACAAAATTAATCATTTTTTTGTGACAATGTGGACATTGTATCTAACCTTATGCTATGCTTTTCAAAGTATAGTACTTTAATGGAAAGAGACACAGTAAGACTCTCCAAATGGCCCTATACAAGAAATACAGCTTTCAAGATTTTGGTGGAAGTAGTCAATGTACTCTGATTCACAAAAATATAATTACCCAGTATACCATCCAGATGTCATTAATGGAAAACAGGATTCACACACAGATTTCCCAGGTCAGTGGAAATCCTCCCATAGAATTCAGTACAGTCAGGAATTAATCTCAAATCCTGTTTTTCATATTCATTCAGAAAATAAGAGTCTTGCATGAAGACTGCAGCAGCTCTTCCTCAGTATCTAACGTTGAAACAAGCAAAAACCCCATAGTTATATAAAACCTAAAATTTTGTACTTCAAAGAGACAAAACCACCTCTGTTTACCATCTTAATACTTATTTACAAGTGGCAACTGATCCAGAAGGAAAAACAGTAGAATTTTATGCCAAGGCTTATTTTCCCAATAGAATAGAACTGAATAGAATTGAATATAGTAGTTCAGTTGGAAGGGACCTTCACAGATCATCTAGTCCAACTGCCTACATTAGAGATTATCCCTCTTCAGGGCTAAGCAGAAGTTAAAGCATATTGAGGGCATTTATCCAAGCGTCTCTTGAACATTGACAGGCATGGGGCATCAACCACCCCCTCTAGAAAGCCCGCTCCAGTGTTTGACCACCCTCACAGTAAAGAAATTTTTCCTAATGCCCAGTCTGAGCCTCCCCTAGTGCAGCTTTGTGCCGTTCCCACACATCCTGTCATTGGTTACCAGTGAGAGGAGACTGGCACCTTCCTCTCCACTTCCCCTCCTCAGGAAGTTGTAGAGAGCAGTGAGGTCATCTCTTGGCCTTCTGTTCTCCAAACTAGACAACCCAAGTGTCCTCAGCCTCTCCTCACAGGGCACGCCTTCAAGCCCTTCTACAAGCTTTGCTGCCCTCCTTTGGATGCTTTCAAGGACTTGAAAACTACAGTTGTTTTATTACATAAAACTACACACAACTACCAACACCTTAAAGATTTTGGACCAGATATACTAGCAGAACTGAAACGGGTGCTCTCCATAAAACATATGAAAACTTTTGGAATCACTTGAGATATACAAATTGAAAAATTAAGTCTTATTGTAATGACTGTCTTAATAGCTTCTACCACATAGAGAGCAAGTATTACTTGATATGAAGTTTGGCAGTTCTCTAAAAGCCTGCTCTCCTAAGGTGTCTGGTGTCACATGTAGAATAGGCAGAGAGCTTTGCAAACAGACAGAAGAGAAAGAGCAACTTTAAAGAAAAAAAAAAAAAGGAAAAGTTAAAAAAAAAAATTACTCAATTTTTGGCTAAAAACATCAATGTTGCATCCAAACAGAAATATGGCTGCAAAAGAAGAGTTCACACTAGAACTTAAATATCATGCCACTAGAAGCACTCCAGTACTGCTGTCAGTTAAGATTTCAACTAGGATCAGAATGATTGGTGACGTTATTTCACATTCAACATGGATACCTCTGTCTCAGATTTGATGACAGCTTCTGTACTTGTACGTTCTCAGGAAATTTCATTCCCACATTCCCTGCATCTGCTGTTGAAGACTGGCCACCTTCTGCTACAGAAAACCTACTGGAAGGGATGTCAGCCAGGCTGTATAAGTTTTAAGACTGACACACTTGAGAGTTGTCTCACAGTCTTACAAATTTGGAGGCTGTGTTTTGCCAAAACTGTAATCAATGGCAGTTTCAAATAAAAGTAACAGCAACAGGAATAATAAAAATTGTGGTTACTGTACAGCCAATTGTGAACAAATCAGTAGGCACTAAAGCAACCCTGAGACAAGCAGCAAAAATCAGTGTAAAAGGTGGAACAAATTATGTAAGTAAGAATAAATCTTTTAATTAAAGACAAATATTCAGTAACAGTGTAAAAACCGTACAGAGAAAACCACCAGTTGAACAGCAATAAGCTTCACATGCTTGTTGCATAACTTGTGTTTTAAACTATGTCCTGTTTACACAACAATTTGAGATCAGTTTATCTTCCTCACCCTACAGGCCTCATTACAAAATGACCACAGGATATGGAATCACCCTGTACGTAAAATTATCACAATGATAGTTCATAGCATATGCATCAGTAGACATGAAAATCAGTGTGGAGAAGAATACCTTAATTGCTATTCTTCCTGCTGTATGAGTTAGTGGGAAATTTTATAGAACCTTTTTAATTAATAAAGCTACAGACTGAGTTCATGATATAGGTCAATATTTTTATTCCGAGGAAGCTTTAACTGGAAATGTTTACTTTGATTACGTTACTCTAGAGAAAGAAAATCAATAATTTCTTACATGTTGCTCTTTAAAATATTCAAATCAAATGTTTTAAGATGTTCAGTTCTTTGCATTAATGTAAGAATTTGAGCTCAGATCTTCAAAGATATCTGGATATCTAACTCTACCTGATTTCAGTGGGAATTAGATGACAAAATGTCTATGGCTTTCAGTACCCTCAGATTTGCCCCATTTAAAGTCTGAGTTCTATCTAATCCTTCAGTATTGCAAAACATGAGTCTTTGCATGATTCTTACAGATGGTCTTAAAGAAATGCTTAGTTTCCTGACTCAAAGATAATAATAGAAACTTCTAATGAACAATTGACATAATGCAGGTGTCTAAACACTTTCAAAAATTTACTCAATTAATGTCTGAGCCTTGCTGTCTGTCATGGCATAACATCAGCACTGCTGTAAGACGGATTGCACCTCTGTTGTCTCTGTGAGATATCCTTAGGCAAATAATGCACTATTCGTTCATCCTCCACTTATAAGTGCAAAAAGGTTCTGTATTTCACTATACCCTGCATATAACTTCATATAACTTCATGTAAAACCCTGCTATGGGCTGTGCTATTCTGTCAACCTAGGAGAAGTGAGAGTCTTAATTACATATCTAATTAGTATTAATGTTTCCAAAAATGTTTAAAAAGAAAACTATTACCTTAGTGTTTAGAATTACTAACTCCTAATCTCTAATATTTAATGTGCATGTCACAGCAGTATTTTATGGTAGATTAGCATAATTTTTTCTTAACTGTTACCTTGTCAAGTAATCTTCATGCCTGTATTTCTCCTTGAGGCAAACTTGATGACTTCAGTCCCATTTAATCTTAAGGCACACCTTATTGTATCACTATCACTTAAAGAGATATATTCTTTTTATTATGGATATATATTTCACTTGCTTACTTTGCCAAAGGAATGATACTACCTCCAAGATTCTCTGAGTCTTTTGTTGTCCTAAAGTCATATTATGACATACAAAAAAAATATTTTTTCCATACAATCAAAAATATATTTTTAATTTTCTTTTTTTTTTTTTTCTATGAAACAACTCAAGAGCCTAAAACAACACAAACAGCTGCATAAAGAAATTAAGTCTCTCAAGGAGATATGGAATGTCTATAGTGTTTTCTAATGGCACTATTCAGAACCCTGCTGATAGAAGACAGAGCAAAAAGAAATAGCTGGCAGATGCCATTTCACCAGTGATTTCCCCCTTACAGATAGTGCTAAATATTTCAGTTTTATACATCTATGTAGATATGTGATGTTTTACATGCATTTTCTTCAACAGTGACGAAAAAAAAATTCATTGGTAGTTTTTTTCTAAGGAAAACAAACAAACAAAAATAAACAAGCAAAAACCAGTCTTCCTTTTGCACCTATCTGCTTGAAGGCATTGGAATTTTAAATGCAGCACTCACACAACATATATGCACATTTAATCATATTTAAATTTAATTGAAAGCTTACCTAACTCTCACAGACTCTTCCTACATTATTTTTGTCCCTTTTCCTTTCAATGAATGTATCTGACCAAAGACTTGTCAAAGACTATTTAACTCAATATTTGGTACTTCCCTCTCCATTTAATTATAACAATATAACTCGAGTTTGTAATTTTCCCAGATATTTAATTTACAGCCCTTTAAGTTCTGAGTTCAACACTATCAGCATGAATTTTACTTAGTTTTTGTTCTACTTTTTCTGAACAGGGGGCATTCTTTCATCTGTAACACCAGTCATTCTAACATCATATTTTTTCATGCATATATATTAAATTTAATCCAGAAGAATAATTTTCATTTTCCTTGGGACTTCTGAGCTGGTATAACACTTTGCCACACTGCTATCATATGAGGAAAACTTCTGATCACTGTGCAAAGTCAGTCTAATGTCACATTGCTCACATCCCCTTCGGTCTTGGGGCCAGTTTTGTATAATATTTTTATCAAAGATCTGGATGAGGGGATCGAGTGCACCCTCAGTAAATTCATAAATTAGGTGGGACTGTCAATCTGCTTGAGGGCAGGAAGGTTTTGCAGAGGGATCTGGATAGGCTGGATTAATGGGCCGAGTCCAATCACATGTCATTCAACAAGGCTAAATGCCAGGTGCTGCACTTGGGGCATAACCACCCCATGCAGTCGTGTAGGCTTAGGGTAGAGTGGCTGGAAAGATGCTCAGCAGAAAAGGACTTGGGGGTGCTGGCCAACAGCTAGCTCAACGTGAGTCAGCAGTGTGCCCAGGTGGCCAGGAAGGCAGTGGTATCCTGGCCTGCATCAGAAATAGTGTGGCCAGCAGGACTAGGGAAGGGACTGTCTCCTTGTACACAGCACTGATGAGACAGCACTTTGAATCTTTGTTCAGTTTTGGGTCCCTCACTGCAAGAATGATATTGAGTTGCTCGAGCACGTGCACAGAAGAGCAATGAAGCTGGTGAAGGGACTAGAGAACAAGACTTATGAGGAGTGACTGAGGGAACTGGGGTTGTTTAGTCTAGAGAAGAGAAGGCTGAGGGAAGACCTCATTGTTCTCTACAACTACCTGAACGGAGATTGCAGTGAGGAGGGTGTTTGTCTCTTCTCAAGTGACAAGTGATAGGATGTGAGGAAATGGTCTCAAGTTGTACCAGCAGAGGTTTAGACTGGACATTAGGAAGAATTTCTTCATGGAGAGTGTGTTCAAGCATTGGAATGGGCTGCCCAGGGAAGTGGTGGAGTCCCCATCCCTAGAGGTATTTAAGAGATGTGAGGACATGGCACTAAGGACATGGTTTAGTGATGGGACTCAGTAGGTCATGTTGATGGTAGGACTTTGTGATCTTGAAAGTCTTTTCCAAACCAGATCATTATATGATTCTATGTAATGTGATCTGCTGCTTCCCACCTCTTCCCTCCCTCCCCTCCAAGAACATCAGATATTGTATAGTTTATAAGAACATTTGCAGTTCATTGTTTTCATTTTTCATCAGCTCTGGTTTTGATTATTGAACCTTTCTGTCTCAAATCTAATTTCCATGACTTTTTCATCTCATTTTCTGAGGCTTGTCTACATCCCATAAGCTTCCATGGGGAGTGAGAGTATTCGTTTGCTTGGAAAGTTTTCACTATATTGGTAAAGTTTTTTTCCTGCATCTCCTCCACTCTCTGAATCTTTTGCTGTAAATTTCTTATCAAAGACTGAAAAATTTTAAAATGGCATTTTGGGGCTCACATAATTAAAAATTCTTGTACATTTTTCCCCCTTTTCCTTATAAAAATATATTTCTTATATGATTATTTCTTTCATGTAAGAGAGTACTTCTCATAGAAACGTAATATGGATTCATAGTTACCTTCCTCTGCTCAATTTTACTTTAAATTATTAAAAATATTGGTGGCTTCAGCACTAGCTGTAGTAAAACATAAGTCTATTGATACAACACTTTTGTTCATGCCCATTGCTTTTAGAATCAGAATAAATCACTATTTTTAGCTTTATTATTTGTCTACCATGTCTTCAAGGCTATTCAGCTTTGGACAGTGTTAATTGCCCTCTTCTTTCATCTAAGGTAGTTTCTGAACAGTGCTCCCAGAGAACACAGTTCAGAAGATGGTCAAAGCACAAAAGAGGGTTCAGTGTCTAAGTTCCTGTTGATTGGGATATTATGAACTATGTGTTATGTCACAGTCAGTCCCAGGTAGTTCATGCCATTTCAGAGCTAATGATAGAGGGCCTCTTTTATCTTCACGATTATTGACTGCAGTTCCTACAAACCCAGATTCTTTAACCATCCCTGTTTCTGAGGTTTTTCTCCCTGGTCAGCTGGCCAGTGGTGCCAACACTTTTCTTAACAAGATCACACATGTGGCTACAAATCTAAGGAGCACTCGCTCAGCTCCATGTGGATCTGTGACAAATCATGGGCCCTCCTGCAGCAACAAAAGAACAGCCACACTGCTCTTCATGGAATAGCAGAATGACTGATGGTACCAATGCTGCATGTTTTCTAGATCTTGTTAGATAACCTGACACAAGTAGGCTAACCTTTTAAAATAAAGTAGCAAATAAACATCTTGTCTTTTAATTTTCTCTTCCTGTAGAGTACACAAAAGCAGGAGCTAGTTTCACAAGACATGTAGCCGTGCACACATTTGTTGAGATCACTGGGAATTCAGATCTCTAAAACTTGCAAGTCATGGATGTGTCTGTGCTGTCTTGGGAAAAGTTTACTAACTATAGTAGGTAAAAAGTAATGAGAAATCTGGGGGTTATTTTAATAGTATCAAACATTCTATTGCACAAATCAATACTTAAACAATTTCTTTGAAACGTGCCTGCCTCCCATTAAATTCAGACATATAAGAGCCTTCCTAATCTCTAAATAACTTAACATCATATACAAATATTAAAAATATATTGTTCTTCTATATTTGTATGGCTTTAGCAAAATGCGACTAATAAATCCATTTGAAATGACATTTTTATTCTTGGTACTTGTAGTATGAATATATATTGAGCCATCCTTATATTGTCATTTCTGTGTGTGTGTGCACTTTTTTTTTTTTTTT